>MIQA02023824.1:0-68428 GCA_001887855.2 Sclerospora graminicola
CAACGATCGTGATCGTGATCTTCAACATTCCGCCAGTGTCTGGGACCGGGCTTAACGACCATACTTGGCCGATTCTTCCACATCGTAAATATCCGTGGCCACCACCTTTTCTTCTTACTCGTGATCAACCTTTTCCCACCCATCAACCGTCATATGTTGATGGGTGTTCTATCGTCACCAATCATCGGCCATGTGTGGTCCACTTCAGTCCCAATATTTTCCCGATCGCTTCACCACAAGTGCACCAAGGGCGAAGAAGAAATTATTGGGACGCTGGCAGCCAGCATCAAGCCCCGATCAGAAGTCGATGAAGCCCTGATCGAGGTCGCTCCTCAGAAGCAACCACGTGAATCGATCACTATACCCCCACCGATCGTCGGCTCAGAGGAAGATCTGATCGTTGTAAGCTTCGACGGATCGGCGAGAGTGAAGAAAGGTGTAGGGGCGTATAGCGCGCTGTTATGGAAACTGCCAGAGTGGACTGTTATATCGGCCGGTTCAGATTATACTCCAGGTATCACGGTCAATGAGGCTGAATATCGTGGTCTGCTGCTAGGTTTGGATCTCTTGCAAGATCAAAAGATTGGAAGAGTAATTATATGCGGAGATTCAAACCTGGTGATTCGGCAGATCACTGGAGAGATCGACTGTAAAGCGCCGCGTCTGAAACTACTGAATGATCGCGTTATGAAAGCTTTACGTGGGTGGCCAAGACATGATCTTTTGCATGTGAAGCGTGATTGGAATCGGAGTGCAGATCACTTAGCAACTATGGCTATGCGTGATCAGGCCGGATCGATAGTCACCGATCAAACGCTGTTGGAAGAACTGGTGGAGATCAATAGGCTGCCTGAGCTGATCCGTGTGAAAAATGAAAAGGAAGCAGCCCAGATCTTGATTACGACGAGATCACGAACCAGATCACCACCCAACTGATCACCCTCTCGCAAAAGCCTGACAGAGGAAATAGTATAAGAGATGCGGATCGAAAGAATTCTCAAGACTCAAGACGAGGAAAAATGGATCGGTGACTTGAAGGCGTTTCTAAAGGGTGATCTGGAGAAGCTGAGCCAGAGTGAGGCAAAAGATTGTGCCAAGATCGCGTATAACTACGAGATCGACGAAAATGATCTATTGTTTTACTATGTACAAGCTGATCAGGCCGATGTGGATTTGGACCGATCGGCCAGACTCGTGATCCCGGAGACTTTACAAGCTGATATCTTACACCATTATCATGTTAGTTTGGAGGGTGGCCACCAGGGTGTAGGACGAACGTATCACAGGATCCGTAAACATTTTCATTGGAGAGGATTATATCGAAGTATACAAAAGTTTGTTGGGACATGTACGGATTGCGAAACTGGAAAAGGTATGCCAAATATCCGAGGGAGATCACCTGGAAATATCCAGGCGACCTACCCTTTCCAAGTGATCGCGATGGATCACATACCGTCCCTCCCAAAATCGTTCAAGGGCAATACCGAGTTGCTGATCTGGACTGATCTGTTCACGGGATTGGTGATCGCGAAGGCGGGATCTACACGAACGGCTCAACAAGTCGCTTGCAGTTACGAAGAATGTGTTTTTCGACGGTTTGGAGCCAGTGAAGTGATCAGGCATGATCGTGAACCAGGTTTTATGGCCGAAGTGTTCCGATCTTTTAATCAGATGCTTGGCCAGAAACAGAGCGCGACCATGGCGTACCGTCCACAGGCGAATGGTAAAGCCGAACGGATGGTGCAAACGTTGACCAGGGCTATCAAGATGTATGTCGCAGACTCCGCTCAACAAGATTGGGATGAATATGCGGAGAGACTGGTGTTTGCATTAAATTCCTCTTTTGATCGGATCAGGGGAGATACTCCATTCTATCTGACATATGGTTGGGACCCCCGATCTACCATCGAGTCGGTGATCCCTGTTGGTTGCACACGAGGTCGAGATCGCGAAGCTCGTCGATGGCGTATGGGACTCCAACGTCGCTACCAACATGCGCGGGAACGAGTCAACGAACGATTGCGAAGGGCTATCCAAGAAAGAGCTGATCAGAACAATGATCAGGCCGATTCGCATAATATCGAGCCAGGATCAAGAGTTTGGCTTTACTTGGATCGCGTGAAAGAAGGATATGCCAAGAAATTAGCACATTTATGGCATGGACCGTTCCGTGTAGCCGAACTAATCGGTGATCATGCCGCTCGACTGATTACCGCGGGTACTGATTATGGAATTTTCCCGATTGTTCACTTGTCAAAGTTGAAACTGGTCCGAGAATACCCTGATCGGCCTAAGACTAGGCTGTCAGGAGATGATCAGCCAAGGTTTGATTTTGACGAGGCTCTCTTACCCGAAGATAGTTGGGAAAGAGCGCTGGACCCGAACGAATTCGAGGTGGAGAAGGTTTTGGACACCCGATCAGGCAAGAAAACCCGTTTTGGCCGGACCCACCGTGAATATTTGGTTCGTTGGAAAGGTTACGGCGATCCCGAGTGGATAGACGAGCGTGATCTGAATTGTGGAGCGTTACTGAGGGAATTCGAACGTGATCGGGTGAGAAGGAATCGTTTTGAGGTGATGCAAACCCACGAAGAGGGTAACCAGGAATCTCAATAGCCTGGGTTGACACATTGTGGCTGATCAGCAAATATGATGATCGGGCAAGTGGAGATCAGGGCGGTTGGACTGGTTTGGAAGAAACGAATGCATATACATATATATTACTCAAGAATTATACCTGCACACACGAGAACGATCGACCTACAAGATGGAAGCAATAATGAGACATGAACAAGATTTACGAAAGTGGAACGAGAAGATCATCAAGGAATGTCGTGATATATTAATTGATTATGGAGAACGAAATAAAAGTGGGTTATCACGACGATCATGGACCATATTTAGTGCGCAGGCGAGCAATCTTGTATCCTGGATGATCCATGGGACTCGATCGGAACTGGTTTCGCCAAGGCTCATGCTGATCGGTCCAGAGCAAGCAATCACGCAGTGTGGCGACCGGAGTTATGTGCCCATAACCGGGATACCAATCCCCGCCGTCAGCCTTGAGTCCCGGCGATCCCGCTCGACGAACAGTTAGATGCAAGACGCTAGGGAACAGGAAAACGTCCAGATCACACTCGCCGCGCTGAATTCCGGCGACAACATAATCGCAGATCGTGGCCCAAGCAGCCCCGGCTTTGGTGCGACGACGCTTGCGAGCATGATGGTATTGCTCGATCCACGCGTCCTTGCGCATCGCCATCGTGATCGGGAAATGGTGAGTCGCCTCCCATATTGCTTGCACGTGCTCTTGGTGATATAAAGCCAAGCGCCCCTGTAGCTCGACAAACCAAGGGCGATCAGGGAACGCCAGCCCGGGCATGGGTGTCAGGAGGACATCCCAGGGTGCCGAACCGATCATGAGTTCGATAGCATGTTTGGTCAACAACTTTGGTTGCCACTGCTTGTCCTTGGGTGCCGGCGATCTGATCGGGAAGATCCAGCCTGGCGGGCGGGACCACAAGCGAGGGACGCTTTTCTGCCGCACTTCGAGAACCCGAGGCGTCAGATCCCAGACCTGATCAGCACTCCAAGGTTTTCGTGTGGCCATGTGAGCGGAAGTCGGCTTGCCCTGCATAACGACATACAGATCCATGAACGGTTGGTTCGGATTGTAGCTGTAGTCGTTTTCTCCGATCGACGATTGTTGCGCCGGGATGAAAACGCCCGTAAAATTGGGTGGCGGGGCGATCGCTGCCCCAGTGGCCGTCGGAGGAATGTCAGGATCAGCTTGAGCCGGTTGTTCCTCCTCGAGATCATCGTCATCGTCGTCATCTGACTCCAGCAAAGTAACGGCCTGGGCCAGCGAATTCACGCCGGAATAACTTGGTGCTTGCGTACGGCGATCAGTGCTGCGTGATCGGGCCAGAACAGACAACGTCCTCTCGTCCAGATCAGTTGATTTGTCATCCGAGTCGATCACAAGACGTGATCGCTTGGCGGGAATGATCATTTGCTTCGACGAGCCGGTCTGCTTACGCTTCCCAGAACTCGAGGTCGAAGGTGCTGATCTTGGAGTCGCCGGTGAACGAGATTGAAATGACGCAGGAGCTTTTGAAGTGCTGATCACGGGCTGATCAGCACTACGGACAGGCAAAGAAGCGACCGAGGACGCGGGCGAAGGCGAGGCAAACTCTGGCGACTGTGGCGGTGTGCCAGATGGAGTAAACGAGCTGATCAACCCAGGAAGCCGTTGCAGGGCCGTCCGAACTGACCCTGAACCGGTGTCTGGTTTGGTCCACTTATCCATGGTCTGCACCGCGAGGTTTTTCAGGTCAGCGTTATGTTGAAGCCAGGCGCGATCATCGAGCTCTAGGGTTTCAAGTTTGACCCGAGCAAGATTAAGTTCGTGCCGGCAATTTTCAGCCACTTTCCGACTCTCGCACAACCTCTTCTGTATATCGGTGGGGCCGATGCGAGAATCAGAAAGATGTTTGGTCAAGAGCTGGACCTGCTCATCCAAATAGCGAGCCTCAATCTCCCGACGCTCTACATCCTCGGCAGTGCGGATCTTGTCGTGCAGCAGCTGATCCCGGTCGAGACGGTGATCATCGATGCGTTGAAGATGATCTACCATCTCGACCATCGAGTTTTTCATTGCCTCAATACGTTCATCTGGAAACAAACATGGAGAGTCAAATACGGACTACAGAAGAAGTGAATGAGATGAACGTACCCTGATCACGGATGGAAATAGTCAGCGAGTCGATCAGCGACTGTAAGGAGATGACGGTGTCCGAGGGCTTGGAAAGTCGCAGAGCAGCGAGGTCAGCCGACAACTGATCACGCTCCATCGTCAAACCCTGAACGCGATCAGTCATGTCTCGCAAGTCTTGGCCAAGCCGGTCATGATCTAGCCGGAGAGTCGACAGCTGGGCAGCCAGATCAGCGGAATCATGTGCCAAGGAATCAGCAACGATCCGACGGTCGGATAACTCAGCGGTAAGTGCCCGATTGGTATCATACAGAGAAACCAACTCGGGAATTGCACTTCGGAGTTCCGACCGTAGCCGGCAAGCCTCCACAGGCCCCAAAGTGAATGGACCCGATCCATCTATTAGGCGAGCGAGCTGTTCCAGATAACGGAGGGGGCGATCTGAGGAAGGTTGAGCGGGAGGATTCCGAGGCGGGCGATACGAAGCGAGGGTCGTCGTCGGTCGGATGAGGCTGGTCGTGATCGGCGTAGAAGTCGTGATCGGGGCGATCGCAGGAGTAGTCGAACTGGAAACGGAAGGCGAGGCAGCGATCGGGCGGGTAGCCGAAGAAGACGAAGAAGGAAGAGAAGATCGGCTCGTGTCGGCCATGTTGATTACCAGAGAGGAAGTTTGGAAAAGAGTGAGTCGAACTGCAGTCGTTGTGCGGCTGCAGTTAGTCTCAGGGGCGGCTGTGGTAAAGCGATCGGAAAATATTGAGACTGAAGTGGACCACACATGGCCGTTGATTGGTGACGATAGAACACCCATCAACATATGACGGTTGATGGGTGGGAAAGGTTGATCACAGTTAAGAGGAAAAGTGGCGGACAACGGATATTCACGATGTGAAGAAATCAGCCAAGTACTGTCGTTAAGCCCAGTCCCAGACACTGATGGAACGATGGAGATCACGGTCAAGATCGTTGTCACGATGACTAAGTGGAGTTCCCGTGGATGTAAGATGTAGCGAGCATCTGTTGACATGACGTGTCAAGGACGGCCGTCCAGCCGATCTATAGATGGTATAGTAATTGAAGTTGATCATGACACGAAGTTACGGCCTGATCAGCTTATTATGCCCGAGCAATGAAGATTAGAGGTGGAATGAAGTCGGGCATGTGGAGTGACAGGTTGTGTGAGTGATGATAACCTATGGTTTGTTCGAAGATGACGTGGCAAGGCCTGATCAGGCCCGATCAGCCGAGATCGGTGTTATATGGCTGTCCTGACGGGGTATAAAGGTCGGAAGTATGGCTCAGAAGATGAATTGAGTCGTGATGATGATGACCCAGAGCGTTCCCGAGGTGATCAAGGGCTGATCGGCCCGATCACCACCTGATCACTCGGTTGATCACTATGCCGATCGAGATCAGGGCTGATCAGCCTCTGATCAGCGTTCAGATGTAAAGGCAAGTAAAGTTCTCGCTTCAGTCGGTCGGAATATGAAGTGGACAAGTGCTGAAGAGCGGATCTCAAGTGGTTTCAAGGTCGTTTGTTGAAGATCGGGATGGGTTGAAGATCTTTCGAAGAGTCGGGTCGTGATCAGGGCAGAAGTGGTACAGATCAGCTTGAAGGTGCAGCCAGGATGGGCAAGAGGGTGTTACGCAACCGTGCGACGAAGTAAATAGGTTCGAAGTAAAGGTCAGGCATGAGTTGAGGTATGGTACACAGGTATAGGACTTTGCATATATAATAACAGGTTTTGATTTTCCCCCTAAGGCAAAGAGTCGCTCCGCCACGTGTTGCGGTCATTGGAAGCACAGGGTTGATTAGTCCCCTCTTGCTCAACTATTTCCCGGTTAAGACGCGCTTAGACGCATTTTGGCTTACCGGAAGACCCCCGACGGGTTTGTTCTAGGTGATCTAACCTCACCCGCAACGCGCACGTGTTTGGAACACGTTAATATTATTGGTAAAGGTTCTGTGGAGATAACGTTTGTGGATTACTGTGGAAGATCGTGGATTGATCGCATTTTCTTGGTTTCGTTATATCTCTCTCTCATTGGCTGGCCTGATCAGACGAAATTTCCTGATCAGTGCCTAGATACTGAATAAGTGTCGACCCCAACCCGTTCTCCGGTGAAGATTTCCACCCGAGGACACCCCCCGTCTCGAGAAGGTCAAACCCTCCGACCTGATCAAGATCATCCTTTTCGTCACCGAGTCCACCTAAGTGAGTGTAATCAGCCCCGATCGACGGGTACACAAGGTGAGATGAAGTTAAACATAGATCCTGACGAGCATGAAGACCGGCCAGATGACCGGGAGGATCAGATCAGTCACCACAATGGTGATTCATCTGATTCCGATGCTGATCAGGATCGACGGAGTACCCCCTCCGATAGTTGGTCGTCCGGGCCAGTGGGTATCCGGATTCCACCCAAGACTTCGGTCATGGATTTGGAAATCGGCTCCACCACACAGACGCTAACCAGAGCTATCAAGATGTATGTCGCGGACTCCGCTCAACAAGTTGGGATGAATATGCAGAGAGGCTGGTGTTTGCGTTGAACTCCTCTTTCGATCCGATCAGGGGAGATACTCCGTTCTACTTGGCATATGGTTGGGACCCCCGATCTACCATCGAGTCGGTGATTCCTGTTGGATGTACCCGAGGTCGAGATCGCGAAGCTCGCCGATGGCGTATGGGACTCCAGCGCAATTACCAACATGCGCGGGAAATAGTGAACGAACGACTGCGGAGGGCGATCCAAGAAAGAGCTGATCGGAATAATGATCAAGCCGATTCACATAACATCGAACCGGGATCAAGGGTCTGGCTTTACTTGGATCGCGTGAAAGAAGGATATGCCAGGAAGTTAGCGCATTTGTGGCATGGACCATTCCGTATATCCGAATTGATCGGCGATCATGCCGCCCGGTTGATCACTGCTGGTACCGATTACGGAATTTTCCTGATCGTCCACTTGTCGAAGCTGAAGCTGGTCCGGGAATACCCCGATCGCCCAAAAACCAGGTTGTCATCCGATGGTCAGCCAAGGTTTGACTTCGACGAAGCTCTCTTGCCCGAGGACAGTTGGGAAAGAAGGTTGGATCAGAATGAGTTTGAAGTGGAAAAGATTTTGGATACCCGATCAGGCAAGAGGACCCGATTTGGTCGAACCCATCGTGATTACTTGGTTCAGTGGAAAGGTTATGACGATCCCGAGTGGGTAGATGAACGGGATCTGAACTGTGGAGCTTTACTAAGGGAGTTTGAATGTGATCGGGTGAGACGAAATCGATTTGGAGTAATGCAAACCCACCAAGAGGGCAACCAGGAGTCTCAATAGTCTGGGTTGACACATTGTGACTGATCAGCCAAAGGTAATGGTCGAACAGGTGGAGATCAAGGTGGTTGAGCTGGTTCAGAGCCAATGGATATATATATACATATAATTCACGAGAACTACATTTGCATACATATGAACGATCGATATATAAGATGGAGACAATATTGGGACCTGGATATGAAGTGTGGATATGGAACGTGAAAGTAACCAAGAAGCTGTCGTGATATATTAATGATTATGAAAAGAACGAAACGGAAGCTGGCTATCACGACGATCACGGGCCATACTTCGTGCGCAGACGAGAAATCTTGAGCGCCGGATGATCCATGGGGCTTGATCGGTATTGGTTTCGCCAGGGCTCTTGGTGATCGGCAAAGATCAAGGCATCACGCAACGTGCCGATCGGAGTCGGGTGCCCATAACCAGGATACCACTCCCCGCCGTCGGCCTTGATACCTCGCGCTTCCGCTCGGCGAACAGGCAAAGTCGTTGTGATGGTGACCCAGAGAGTTTTCGAAGTGATTTAGGGCTGATCGCCCCGATCACTACCCGATCACTCGGCTGATCGCTATGCCGATCATGATCGGGGCTGATCAGCCCCAAACCGGCGTTCAGACAGCTGATCACGCTTCATGGTCAATCTTTGAACGCGACTTGTCATGTCCTGTAGATCTTGATCAAGTTTGTCGCGATCAAATCGTAGAGCCGACAGCTGGCTAGCCAGATCGGCAGATCACGTTCCAGGGTATCGATGACCACTCGGCATTAAGCGCCCGATTGGTATCATATAGGGGAACCAACTCGGGAATTGCGCTTCGGAGTTCCAACCGTAATCGGCTAGTTTCCATTGACTCCAGCGTGAGTGGACCAGATCCCTCCTCTAGACGGGCTAGCTGCTCCAAGTAACTGACAGGGCGATCCGAAGAAGGCCGAGCGGGAAAACCCCAAGGCGGACGATACGAAGTCAGGGTCGTCGTGGGACTGATGAGGCTGGTCGTGATCGTGGCCGCGGTCGTGATCAGGGGGGTTGCTGGATCAGCTGAACTTGAACTGGGAGGTGAGTCAGTGATCGAAGGGGCAGCCGAAGATACCGGAAAGGGAAGGGAAGATCGTCTCGAGTCAGCCATGGTAGTCGCCAAAAAGGAAATTTGGAAATGAATGAGTCGAACTGCAGTCGTTGCGCGGCTGCAGTTTGGCTCAGGGGCGGCTGTGGTAAAGCGATCTGGAAAAATGTTGAGAATGAGGTGGACCACACATGGCCGTTGATTGGTGACGATGGAACACCCATCAACGTGAGACAGTTGATGGGTGGGACAGGCTGATCGAGCAGACGACGAAAAGGTAGTGGACAACGGGTGCTCATGATATGAAGGAATAAGCCAAGCACAGTTACTACGCCCGGTCCCAGACACTAACGGAACAGCGACGATCACGATCGCGATCGGGATAACGTTTATTAAGTTATCGGGCCGAACTATGAACAGTGCAGATGTTGAAGGTGAATATGATACGAAGTTCCGGCCCGATCGGCCGAGTCAACTGATTATGCCCCAAAATACGAAGATCAGATGTGGAATGGAATGGGGCATGTGGAATGGCGAGTCGTGCGAGTAATGTCAAGTCAAGGCAAGTGATGATGGCCGATGGATTTGTCCAGGGATGACGTGAGAAGGCCCGATCAGGCCCGATCGGCTGAAATCGGTGCGATATGGTTACCCCGACAGGGGATAAAGGTCAGGAATATGGCTGAGTGGGCGAACAAAGTCGTTGTGATGGTGACCCAGAGAGTTTTCGAAGTGATCTAGGGCTGATCGCCCTGATCACTACCCGATCACTTGGCTGATCGCTATGCCGATCATGATCGGGGCTGATCAGCCTCAAACCGGCGTCCAGACGCAAAGGCAGGTGAAGTTCTCAGTTAAGTCGGGCTGGATATGAAGTGAACAGGTGTCCGAGGGGCAGATCTCAAGCGTTTACCAAGTTGTTTATCGAAGATCGGGATGGTTGAAGATCGTTATAGAAGTCCGACCGTGATCAGGGCAGAAGTGGTACAGATCAGTTTGAAGGTGCAGCCAGGATGGGTAAGGTGGTGCTATGCAACCGTGCGACGAAGTGAACAGGGTCGAAGTATAAATCAGGCACATGAGTTGGTGTATGGTACACTAGGTATAGGACATTGCATATATAATAACAGGTTTTGATTTTCCCCCTAAGCAAAGAGTCGCTCCGCCACGTGTTGCGGTCATTGGGAGCACAGGGTTGACTAGTCCCCTCTTGCTCAACTAATTCCCGGTTAAGACGCGCTTAGACGCATTTTGGCTTACCGGAAGACCCCCGACGGGTTTGTTTAGGTGATCAAACCTCACCCTCAACGCACACGTGTTTGGAACACGTCATTAATACTGGAAAAGGTTTTGTGGAGATATTGTTTGTGGATTACTGTGGAAGATCGTGGTTTGATCGCGGTTTCTTGGTTTCTTGTTATCTCTCTCTCTCATTGGCTGGCCTGATCGGACGAACTTTTCCGATCAGTGCCTAGATACTGATTAAGTATCGACCCCAACCCGTTCTCCGGTGAAGATTTCCACCCGAGGACACCCCCCGTCTCGAGAAGGTCATCCCCTCCGACCTGATCAAGATCATCGTTTTCGTCACTGAGTCCACCTGAGTGAGTGTAACCACCCCCGATCAACGGGTACACAAGGTGAGATGAAGTTGAACATAGATCCTGACGCGCATGACGACCGGTCAGATGACCGGGAGGATCAGATCAGTCACCATAATGGTGATTCATCTAATTCTGATGGCGATCAGGATCAACGGAGTACCCCCTCCGATAGTTGGTCGTCCGGGCCAGTGGGAACCCGGATTCCGCCCAAGACTTCTGTCATGGATTTGGAAATCGGCTCCACCACAGTATCACGGCACGCATATCGAGACGGGCTCGCCGGAGCGTAGACATGTTGATGCAATGCTGCCGCAGTGAGACTCATGGTAGACCCTATAGGGGTCCCGGGGGTACCAGCAGGCGATCCCGTCGAGCTTTACGCCATTGGCATCGAGGTCATGGGATTGATTGTATAAGCCGAGTGATTCTCGAGTCGTAGTTGCATCATTCCGGTGATGGGGTAAGACCGGCACCGTGCGCTAGTGCGGGCGCGACGGCATGGTTGAAACAGGCATTGGAAGCGCTGCTAACGATGAGCGTCGGGAATGAACCGCGCGACAGCTGTCCACTACTCTTCGTGGGCCTGAGGTCGACAATAAGTCTACCCCGGGTAACGACGGCGTCAAGACGCGGGGCTCGTGTAGTCCTTCCAAATGTGGTGGATGCGTGGCCGAAAGCGACAATCGCTGCGCAGCGGGCTGAAAGTGCGGCTGTTGTAGGGCAGGAAACAATACAGTGGAGAAATAATCCGTTTTCAGCGATGCTGATCGCGTCAACCGCTTCCGTTCACGTCCAACTGGATCTCGTTGCCCTGTCATCAACCCCGTTGGTGGCCTCTGCTGTTGCTGTTGCTGCAAACACGCGTAGATTGCTGCCGCATTCGAAGCTGTAATCGTATTTTCCGCTGCACTGCCTAGAAATTCATCAATTGTCGTCATATTTTGGGAAGAAGATGGCGTTTCTCCAGATTTTGGTTCTTTGGTAAATGCCAGTCTATGCCGAGGCACGTGCAATCCCATCGTTGTCGTCGAAGTTGAAGTCTCGTTTGCTTGGGCTGTTTGGTTCATGGGCGAGCGAAATGTTTTTCTGACTTTGCGACTGGATGAAATTCTAAAGGCCGCGGACGTGAGCGCTACAATGCATGTCAAAGTGCTTTCGTTGCCACTCGCACTCACATCAAAGACGTAGACTTTAAAGACGTGCAAGTTTTTGCAATTCAGACGCGACGACTGCCAGTCATAGTGCCATGACTGCGATAAACATTGAGCAAGGAGCTTGTCCTGCCCGATCCGGCGTCACTTGGCAACGCTGTGCCGCGAAACTATCAACCAATCGGCTCGTCGGGCATTTTTACATCGGAGAACAAGGCAGTTTTACATCGGAGAACAACAGTGGAGTCAAATAGTTTATTACCGGTACTTCCAATAAAATAACGAGTCAAAAAAACTATAGAGATTATTTGATACTTCAAGTATTATTTTTGTGCTGCTGATGTGATGTAATTCATCTATGAAGCAGACGATCTTTACTGGCTTTTTTTCTTGTATTACTCACTATCCCACAAATCCTTTTTATGAAACGCACGTGATATTTCGCATGTTCCGTAGTCATTCCCAGCGAACCGGACCAAATTCCGATGGCATCATAGATGTGGCAGTGGCACGTAATACGGAAAAGGATCGTGAAAGAAATCAGCAAGAGCATGTTTGCAGACTTTGTAGCGCGTTACAGTAAGCTCAATGTGGACAATGAAAAATCGGTCGAGTTTCTGGGAGAGATGTTTCACCATCTCCTAGTGATAGCGATTAAAATGCCAGTGTAGATGTACTAGGAGGATGTACGAAAAGTCAGCTGTTAGCTTAATTCGACCGATGATGGTTGGTGAGAGCTCAATGAGCAAGATTGCGGTAGACCCCAGCTTTGATAAAAATCCTGGCTACTACAATTGTGCTCTTAAATTTACTAATGACTTGCTGCACGCATCACCCACTGATTTTAGTCCAGCCGAACCAAATAGAAAGTGTACTGGCGCTAAATTAAGGAAAAAATATGCTGACCCCCTCGAATTGATACGTTGAAACTAAATGTTAATCCTGGTTAATATACTGCGGCTCATAATTCCTGAAACAAAAGAAAAATTGAGATTTATCGGCCGCTACTAGGCCGATTTGGCTACTGTTTGAATATGTTGTACAGAACGTAGAGCGAAAGACGAGGTATGTGTAATTAATCGCGATTCGACAACACTCGACGCGCTTACATACAAGGACCTGTTTGGGCTGCTGAAACAAAAACAATACATTTTTTAAGTCAAATAATGAATGTAATACTTATTAGAGTGATGGTCACTGTTTATTAACTGAATTTTGATTTACACGTTTCTTTCCAATACTCACCATGACCTTGATGCACCGTCCTTGTATGGAAACAATAAGTCATTGGAGCGTTGAATGCTCCATCGAGTTCCATGTTATATAGCTCGCTTAGATAGAGCGCATCTTAAATAGTCAATAAAATCTAGAACAATCAATAAACGTACTGTGTTTCAGGGAATATATGCATCCTACTCGATCGTAGATCCAGCTTCTTCCATTTAGATGAGGAGGGATAACGCGATTCTTACGCTGCTATACGTGGTAAATCGATGTTGTAAAAGATAAAAACATATTGCATGAGTCGTTTTTCAATTTCATAAAGAAAAAAGCGAAGATATGTACGCACCTGTTACGGCATGTATGTGCTCCACTCACAAGCCGACGCAGATCCCGGAGCGTGAGTTTCCGCCGCCAACCCAGGGGCGGGGGGCGGGCGCCTCATGCGCGAGACAGTAAACAGAACTTCCAGCCTAACATAGGCCACAAATGCGCCCGCGCTCCTCTAGACACGACGACATCATAGCAATGGTATACTAATATTCAGTTAATAAACAGTGACCATCACTCTAATAAGTATTACATTCATTATTTAATTAAAAAAATGTATTGCTTTTGTTTCAGCATTTATGAGCCGGAGCCCAAACAGGTCCTTGTATGTAAGCGCGTCGAGTGTTGTCGAAATCGCGATTAATTACACATACCTCGTCTTTCGCTCTACTTTCTGTTCAACATATTCAAACAGTAGCCAAATCGGCCTAGATAAATCTCAATTTTCCTTTTGTTTCAGGAATTATGAGCCGCAGTGTAGTAGACCGAACTCAGTGATCGGAGCCAAATGGGTCATGACCCCATTTCGGGTCATGAGCCCATCTCGGATCATGAGCCGCATGTGCGTGAACGAGACGCACCAGACCAGGGCATATGTGGGTTACTTTTAGCCAATGTGAACGTCAATTTCTGGCAGGGTAACGGCTCATGATCCCTTTAGGAATGATATGTCGAACCGCAGTGTTGGTCAAACTTACCGTAATCTGGCAGTCCTAAGCGTCTTCAAAATGCAGAAGTGATAAGGTTAATTTTTGATTTATGCTGTGCAAGATAGAATTTACGCAAAAAATTAGCTTATTTAGGGGAAACGCTAACCCTCACCCACGGAAATTTAACCCAGGCCCATTTCCGCACCCATCGATAGTTTGACCCTTATTGGGTCATATCTGGCTAAGTGTTCCCAACACGTTAACATGAGTTACAACATGATATTGATGACTAAGCCTGGTTAGTAATGCTGGTACCAATATATTATCGTAAACGTCGGATCAAGTGGGACAGTTTTTTCATCCAAATCAAAAATAATAATTTAGGGGTTGTGTGGTAACTATGACTTCCGTCCCATACGTAGTTCCGTACATACAGTATCTACTTTTTGATGTATCAACTCTTGTCCCATTTGATCTTTATGTCCCAGTAACTTAAACCTTAATACTTAGCACAAATAGGACAAGGTTATTTTTAGTTATTTGTTACTGTATCTAGTTTTAATACTCCGACATATTGTCACCAAATACGAGCGACGTTTGGACGGGTCATGATCCCATAAGGATCAAAACCGATTTCACGGCAAATTTTCAAAAACAGATGGCCATCTATTAGGAACGCCTCTGAGCTTGCATTACACCGGAAATACCCCTCGGATAATTTCGGCCTCGCAACAATGGCTCGAGCAAAACAGATGGCAGAAAATTTTATGGGGGAAAAGGTTAGAAGGAGTTAATGATAAGGTCATTCAAGAAGCCTTTCGTGCAGTAGCCATCATTGGGTGAAGGATGCTAACGCAGTCAATAAAAAAATGTCATTCACCCTTTTTATTATTTATGTATGTCAAATTTGGTTTGTAAACCAGGGAAAACCTCATAGAATTGGCGTAGGAAAACCTTGTGTGAAATGTCTATCTGGTATGTATGCTTGCTTCGACCTTTTGTTACGAGTTGTTATGTCAAGTTTTTTTTAAATAACGGAATTGAGGCTTCGGAAGTGCCTTGGTAAAAATATCGGCTATCATGTTCTTTGTTTTGCAATACGTAATAGTGAACTGTTGTTGTTCTACTTTTTCTTGCACAAAGTGATAGCGTATATCGATATGCTTAGATCTACCGTATAATTCAAGATATTTGCAAGTTTATTACGACTTTGGTTGGCTTCGTGAGTTATTGTTGGCTTTGTGAGTTGAAATCCAAGTTCACTGAGAAAGGTCTTTAGAATAATTAATTCCTGCATTCAGTGACAGAGTGCAATGTACTCAGCTTCAGTTGTGGATTGAAGCACAGTATGATGTTTTCGAGAGCTTGACGAAATTGGGATTTTACCGAGCATTGCCACAAAACCACATATAGATCTGTATCTAAGCAGCTCTCATAGTCAGAGTCTGAAAAAGCAGTAAGGCCATCCGTGAGTCAACGGGTAGTCTGCTGGATGGTTCCACCCGGAGTCAGTCTGTGGGTAGTTGTGCCATACAGGTATCTGAAACCTCGAATGACTGCTTTCCAGTGTTCTTCTCCATGGTTGGAGAGGTATTGACTTACTTCCCTCATGTAACGTTAGTTCGCAAGGTCAGGTCGGGTTCCTATCATGAGATACACAAGGCTTCTGACTGCCTCGCGATATGTAATGTCTTTTATCATACTTCATTTAGCTTCTGTTTGAGGGCTCATGCCACTAGACAATTTTATGCTGCGGTCAACGGGTGTAGTGACGTATCCCGTCACTACACCCGTTGACCACGATTCAGAACCTTAGTTGCATCTTTCTTTTGGTGGATGAAGATCACTCGGTCTTTGCGGTTCCGCTCTATGGACCACCCGAGCAAGTACTTCACCTCCCTAGATGTGTCATATTGAAGCGCTGCTTTAGGGCAGATTTGATTTCATTGATAAGGGCAGATGTTGGAGCGATGATCAGAAATTCGCCTACATAAACTACAATATGGAATGTCTGATTATGGAGCGTTCCGGCAAAGACACATCGATCTTTGATGAGACGGCGGAATTTGATGCTCTCCAGGATTTTTGTGAGAGTATGATACCTTACGCGGGGTGCCTGTTTGAGTCCATAGAGGCTCTTCTTGAGATTGCAAAAAATTGTGAAATAGATTACGGAACATGTTCACCTTCTCAATGTCTAGAAGGAACGGATGATGAGTGGAAAATCGTGAAAGGACTTGTGAAAGGGTGAGGGGATGTCTAATTCAAGATTTTAAAGGGGGGAGTCCGATAAAGGAGACCTTCCTCAACACCAGAAGCATAAAGGAGAGCATTACTACGGCTGCGATGGCGCGGAATTCTGGTTAACCTGCCCTTTGGGAGATGGTTGCACAAGTACGAACCATCAGCTACAATGCGGGTAACCATTCTTTATTTTTTCATTTTTTACAAGAGAAACTGCGAAAACGTTTGAAGGGATGAAAGTACCATTTCTTCGTTTTGATCATGTATTCAAAAATTTGCATACTAATCGGATATCGTCTACTAAGGATCCTTGGAAGAACCAATTGGATACCAATGGCGAAGTATATGGCCATCAGGGTTTTTATACTTGCGTGCTCAAGAATATTACGAGGACACTGGATCTATCTCGTTTCTATGGAATGTTATATAATATCTTAGGGGCTGACATCCAATTGGAAGACATGGATAGTGGTGGTCCTTTTTCGGACACTTCCACACAGTGGGGGCTGACCTTTCATACGGTGTCTTGCCCACCAGCGTTACGAGGCGCGTTAAGAATTTCATGGTGTGGTCTGTTACTGGTGGTAGAACACCCTACAATGCGTGCAAAGCGGCAGTGCCTGCGATGTGGTACGCTAGGTCACCCAATGCGTAAATGCACAACGCCTGTGGAGGATTTAATTAAGGACAACTGCATTTTGATTACAGCAGATGAAGTGGATAAAAAAAAGCTTCCAGCCCCAACTTTCAAAAGCTTTGAAGCGATAAGGACCGCAGTGGTGGATCGGTTAAAACAGCAAAGATAAAAATCTGTCCCAGCCTCAAATACACCAGAGATGGGTGAAACGGATTCAGAAGCGGTGAATACAGATTCGAGTCTCTCCACCGGGTCAGACGGGAGCGAGGTCAAGAAGGCTCAACAAACCCAGGGGAAAGCAGTGCCTCAAGAGTCGAAGCAGTCGCATGGTAACACGAAGCATTGGGAAGAGTGGACTACGGTCTCACGAAATTCCCGTTCCAGAAGACTGGTAAAACAGAACACCTCGATCGGTCAGTCAATATCGGAAGAAGTTCATCAGCAGCTGACTACTTCTCGTCAGAGATACCAGTCAGGAGACCAAAATTCTAATCGTGTTCCAAAAAGAGCTAAAAGCTCCAATCTATCAGAGAATAAGTCTGTGCCTCAGGCTACCTTGACGAAGGCTCCCATTAAAAATTCCGGCAACTCTTCAGTACTCCTATCCAAGCAGAAACATAATACAGATATGCTAATCAGAGAGACAAAGAATAAAGAAAGGATATCTGCTCTACTAGAGGAAGTGGAACAGATGGAGGGTAAGGTGAGATATAACGCCGTCTCGGAGATAGAATGTAGTACATCTCTGGACTCTTTCACATTAGAACAAGTGGAGTAAATTCTTGGCATCAGGGCTGTAAATACCCCTTCAACCAGAAATTGCCAAGTTTATGTGGTAGGGCAGGCGCTGTTAACGTCTTCATTCGAGAACCAACCTCATCATATAATTGAGGAAGCTGCTCGGGCATTGAAGAATGGATGTCTTGCCCGAGCACTAATTGATTTTGACATAAAATTTCCGCATGGGTTAAGGAAACAAACGCTTTTAGCACTTGGTCAGGGATATGAGAAGATTTCACCGAAGGAATCTTTTAAAGAATTTGAGCAGTATTTCAAGGATTTTACAATAAGTGGATCAAAATTGGAGGACATTGTAGACCTCCAGGCTTGGGGGGGGTAATGATACTCTAGCAAGTATCAGTGTGATGTTACAAAATGAGATTTACGTACTCAGCTCCGTGTCTAACAGTGAAGCACCGGGGGTAATTTGTTTCACTCCGGAGATAAAGCGAAAACCTAACAAAAGTTATATGGTTAGTGGAGAATATCCTCTAATAATCGAAATTTGCGTACAACGTGTTCTTCAAATGAAACGTGCAGCACCGCACGATGACTCCTAATGGCTTATTTTACTTCATTTCGGGGAAGCCCACTATACAGCTTACCTACACGGCACCAGGTGTAACAAGAAGGCCGGGACAAGGATACCTCGGACGTAGACATGTCCACTAGCGGGAGTGAGGAGGATAACGAGGATTTCGACGACGAGAAAGCCGAAGTGGACCCTTTATTAAGGAGTAAGATAAATTTACAGGACCCGGCTGATTCAGTGGAGACGGAAGTTACGGATATTATAATGGTGGACGATTCATCTACCAATTCATCTCAGAATAGTCAGTTAACGACTTATAGCGGACAAGAGCCATGAGATCCTTACACGTGGGTAGGAGATATGGAGGACTTAATCCTCCGCCTTCAGGTACCCACTATACACCATGCCTTGAAGATCGAAATTAAGGAGATCATCTTAACTCACGACCCTCGGATGTGTGAAATCTTGTACTTTCTGACGGAGGCAGTTGGATGTTTATCAGTTCCTGAACAGGAACGCATCATCCATCTCGACATTTTCAACCAAGGGGTCAAGGATCGCTTGATGCAGCAATATCAAATACCGGGACCGGTGTTAGAGCAATGACAGCATAAGATATGAAAAAAATCGGATTGAATCGCCAGAGGTTCTAATGTTGGGCTCAGACAATTCCCTCTCTTTCGAGTACGACCCCTTTCAAAGTCCCAGTGCTCAGCCGGAACCGAGTAATAAACGTCGGTGCACTCGATTGACCAAGGTACCCATTGAGACCCAGGAAAGAGGAGGTGATTCATCATTCAGAACAGAACTTACTGAAAGTACAAAGAGAACTAATTGACGACTTTTGAAGAAATAATAGACGAGTCATTACATGATTATGGTGGACCTGCCAACTGGGCAAACATCTTGGATGCACATCAAGAGGAATGGAAATGTTAAACGAGTATTCAATTTCTCACAGTTCACGCACCCTACAACGTCTGGAAGCGTACGATAAGGTAACAATTCGCTTCACCTTTTCAAACAGAGTACAGGGGTCTACCATTTATTGGACAGTTTATATCCGGATTTATTAATCCTATTAACGCAACCATGGAGAATACAATGTTGGTATGATCTTATTGATCAAGGCAAGCGAGGGAAGATTCAAGGTTTACCACCTACTTGGTTCCAGGAGTGGGAGCATAGACTAGAGTCCTTACAACATCCAAGTCATCGTCTCCTATAGCACGCAGGAATGGATTGGATTAAAACAGGCGAAATATAGTGGTAATCCGATAATTCGGTAATTCGGTTATGTGCGCCGACTATGGCTCTTAAACTGGCGCGGAGCTTATTATGTTCACATGTTCATGCGGAGCAATTAGCAGCATTACTTGGAGACAATTATCACCCAATAGATTCAAAAGTCATCTTATTACAAAGACATTATAATGTTCGATCACGCCTACGTGAAGAAAGTTCAGCAAGTGTTAGAAGGTCAGACAGGCGCCTGGACGGAGTTGGTAGAATTTATATCAAATACGCATGCCGCCATTCCAGTCAAAACTTCGACTCACAATGCACACAACGAGGATCTCGGAACGGGATCATTTTACTAAGGGCACCGATCCGTTGATGTGCCCTAATAAGGGCACCAACCCTATTACGTCAGAACAACATGTGATGAACACGTCGTCTATCAGGTATGATCACCACATAGACTTTTCTGTACTTAGTGCTGATTCAAATCACGCATATTTTGACCTCTCACGTCAAGATTTATATAATACACTACACATGCTGAAAGATTTGGAGTTTCTCCCTGACGACGGCAACAATTAAGGTCACGCAGATACGCCGGGTTTCCAAATTTTGACTCAAAATGCCCGTGGATTTAAAAAGGATGACATTTCACATTGGGTGAGTGCCTGGAGAGATAAAGCTCATAAACACACCCCTCAGTTTTTTCTATTACAAGAAACACATATAACAGACTCGACGGTTGCTAACGAGATTTTACAACATTGGAAGTACCTATGGGGATTATAATAGTTCTAGTCGGCCTTGTGCCTTCTGGAGCATCGGTAAGCAGAAAAAGAAGGGGTTGCTATATTAGCTAACCCCGTATTAGCAGATGAAATAACCCCTTGGAGAGAAGACAAATGGACGACCCCTTTCATTGCAATTCAGTGGAAATAAATTTTAGTGGTAAACATTTACGCACACTCTGGAGATGTTGTACTTAGAGAAAAAAAACGTGGATCTTTCGAATTTATTACACGGGATGAAGTCACCTATAATATTAGACTTCAATTGTGTGGAGTCTCTCGTACTAGATAGACTAGGTGGCGACAGACTGGACAAATCAGAAATTACTACTCTATCTAACTTGGCCAGTAAGTACAGCTTATTGGATTCTGGAATGTTCAGCACTTCGGCACTACAAGACGAACACATGGATGCTCTTGATCTTTTCACATACTGGAGAGGAGGGCAGGTGAGCCGGATCGATCGTGTCTATATATCTATCTCTATCTCGTTCTGGCATAGCGACATCACGGTGGGTAATGCTCCTTATTATTGTGACCATGAGCAGGTGTTATTAGCACTACGGGATCCTACTGTATCCCCAAAAACACCTATTAAGAGGAGTCGAATTCCGGGGTACCCATTTTATGGGTACAAGGTACCTAGTATAGCACAGCCCTTGTTAAAAGATATCACCCAATTACTGGACATCTTAAGTCGTCGAAAGATAACCTGGGATGGCTGGATAGCTGGTTGTCAATATGTATTATTTCAATCAGCCCGGAAAGCTGCACAACGTAGAAGGCGTAGGGCACGAACTTTACAAAGACATGCTACTGCGAACGTTCAAACCAGAAAGCAGCGAATGAACGCGGTCCAGATTGATTAAATTATAAATCATCTAGTAAAGCGCGGTAATGTCCTACATATATCGATACAAGATATTCGGTGGTTTTTTTTGTAGAACGGCGATATGGGAACGGGACCAAACGGTTACCAAAATCATATCTGCACATGGGCTCATTTTGGATGGGAATACTTCTATACCCGATCGTTTTTGCTGGCACATGGAGTCTAATTCTTGGAAAGAAGCACGCGATTGCCTCATCGCTAACTGTGGCAGCAGATTTGAAGTAGTTTATGGAGATTCCTACGGAGCGTATGGTTTCTTCACAAAATAATCTTTCTCTCATGGCGGAAATAGACGGCGATGAGGTAATTTGGGCGATTAAAAGTCTAGATCGACGAAAATCTTCGGGTCAAGATGGAATAAGCAATGACTTTTACAAAGATTTTCTAGACGTATTGGTGGATCCTTTGACGGAACTTTATAACCGAATTTTACAAGGAGAATCACCGCCTCCATCATTCCTTCGGGCGCTGGTAAAACCACTGGGCAAGAAAGGCGACTCATCGGATACGTTAGATTATCGTCCTATATCATTGCTACAGTCGAGTTCAAGATTCTGGCTAAAATATTAGCAACGAGACTACAAACATTTTTGGGAACACTGATTGGTGGGACACAACAAGGTTTTGTGTTAGGCCGGATAATGGACAAATCCGTAACGATTATGATGGCAACACTCAAGAACAATTCTCGTATTCGGCCCGGTAAAATGAGGAAGGGGTAGGTATTTTATTTCTTGATTTTGCTAAGGCATACGATGCTTTATCGAGATTACCTGTTGGCTACTCTTACCTTGTTTGTTTTTTCACGGTGGTTTGTGCAACCAATGATAATTTACACTGTGGAACAACTTCTGAATTTCTAGTTAATACGAAGAAGTCCAGTCCAGTAAACGTCATATCGGGTATTAGGCAAGGCTGTCCACTTGTGCCTTTGTTATTCATCATAGCAGTGGAACCGCTAGCGCTAGCTATCTTACAGTCCCCCGAAATACAAGAGATCAACCAGACAACACGACAGGACGGTGTTCTCCACTAATTCTCTGCTTTTGTTGACGACTCGACTGTTTTTCTGGGTCAGGCAAGTCAAATTTCACCAGCGCTCGAACTAGTTCATAAATTCGGTAAGCTTTCGGGGTTTGAAAATCCAGACCAACAAAAGTGATTTTTTATTCCTCGACCCATTCATAACCTTATCTGAATGACATGGTATTCCAGCCATAGCGCCGGGTGCTACCGTGCGTTACCTTGGTTACGAGGTTGGACATGCCAATTTAGTGGAGAAGAATTGGGCCTTGCGCATCCGGAGTATTAAGAGGCGGATGGCGACAGCAGCCAAATGCGGTATCTCGATCATTGAGAGAGTCACTTTGTTTAATTCGACTGTTGTTCCTGCTATTTTATTTACAGCTAACGTTTTTGACCCACATACGGACATTATGAAGCGGCTCATCAAAATTCAAAAGAGCTTTATTTGGACCAAGATGACTAAAGATGACATCATGGTGAGACATAAATTTTCTCCTACATCGATGTACACATCAAAACAAGTGGGAGGTATCGGTTTAATAACATTACCGATTGCTATACGTGTCCAGCGTATGAAGGATGCATACTTACAGTGCCAGATAACGATAAAGCCGCTTGCTGGATTGGAAAGGTTTGTTACTGCATAAATCGGAATGTCGAATCACGCCACGAGTCAGTCGGCAAGAGCACCTGAGGGGTTACTATGCTAGCAACAGAAAGACGGTTTCATTGGAGATGGAATTAGGGCAATGGCTAGGACCGATTCAAGACCAAGCGTGTTTGTTAGAAACTTTCAAAAAGTCACATCTGCCCTTACTTCTGAGAACACCAAGTCCCCAAGGTTACAGTCCGTTCCGTGGAATGCATCCCGGTCAAGTCCTGTCCATTACTATAGTTGTCACCAATGTTCCTCATCACGAATTTTTGACGTTCCAAATGGAGGATTTCTGGGGTTCTTTTCAGTGGTCGGCTAATCCATGGATACAGGATGAGCGTATGCGAACTTTATCACCAAGGAAATTCTATAGGATTCCGGAATTACCCATTGCAACTTTGATAATACGATGGATTTCTAACATTGTGTACACTTGGCAGGTGCCACAATCGGACCAACCTTCACATACGTTCGCCAAGTTAAAGAGGTAGTTATGAGCTATTATTCTCGCTTCAACCCGAATAGAGGTCGGGCAATTTATAGGGCGACCACCACCGATCACTTTATTTTTACTGCCCCTCGAATCTCACAGACTTCTCGTGGTTGAAACTACAAGATGGACTTGTTGAGGGCACAAACAAGGGGACGGCTCACACAACGAGAATTTGGCAGCTGGTGGACGGGATTTTCTGGAGGTTTGCTCGTCAACCGACCCAGCAGTGGCCGAGTGGATATCGGAACACAATAAATATGTTGTGTGTAAGCCGCATCCAGACTTGCATGGCTTTCCATGGACATTAGATGAAGGCTTACGGTCCTTATGGAGAATCCCAGCGGCACTGCCTCCACTGTACGGCAAGCAAAGCATAGTAAACAACTGTACTTTCACGCTACGGCCAATGCGCTAGTGCCTGTGGTAGCAAAATGGGAACGCAGACAAGCACAGGATCAGTGGTGGTGTCAACTCCAAGACCCATCACCGAAACAGGTCTGGCAGCACAGTCACATTCTGTCGGACTATCAAGTGTGGGTTATATATCGTATGACAACGTTACAACATAACACTTTCTATGTTACGAATACAGTTACTCACCTGTGTATACTAGATGAGATGTGTCACAGCACCAAGCCCGACATTGAACATATCATGTAGTTGTACCCGGGCACAGATCTTCTGGAGACGACTTATACAAAATGGACGGGTTAAACAATCCCGACCGCAGAGTTACGGCGATTTCAAGCTGACATTATGAAGTGAAAAGTGCCTGAGGACACTGGATTCTTAGACGAGGCAATGATGGACAAGTGCGGGATGAAGCCTCATACGTATCAAGGCCAATTTCAACGGGTTTGGTGGGGGTATGCAGCATTGCTCATGTGTGGATGTGGCAACTGGGGAACCGTACCATCTTTGAAGGCAGGACACACACACAATGAGAACACGTGGATTACATATGGGCTCATTGTAAAATTCAAATATTTGCTGTCGCGGAATACGAGAGCAAAACAACCAGTTATCGGGAGGATGGAATTAAGTTCCTATTATGTCTTCAGTGCTTCTACAACATTCATCCAGCGCCACCGTCCAGTGCAGTGTTACGACAAATAGCAACTCCACCTGACTCTCCGAATGGTCACCCTGAGAAGCCAGAGTCCAAAAGTTTATAGTAACTAAGAGTTAAGACTAAGGGGCGTTCTTATTTTCCCACGGGAGCTCCCGGGAGAAAAAATCGAAACCTAATTCGACAATAAAATTTGAACAGCCTATTTTTGGTTACCCTCTGCTCCCGATTTCCGTCCCGCTCCCGCCGCCAAAAAAAGTTGGTGGGAGAACGGGAGCATAGCCAAAATAAAAAAGTAGTAATGCATTCCATAAATAAAAAGTGACGATAATTTTGACGCCAATGGAGTATGAGAAAGTTGTGGAAGATAGAAGTGAAGCAATCGTTGCAGATGCCGAGGATTTTGTTGGACCGAACGAAGACGTCGCCCGATCTTTGGATGGGACGAGGTTATATATCTACAACCATCAGGGACGGACGCAGAACTTCTCGCTGCTAATTGAAGCCTTCTTTACCTCATCGGGTATTTAAAAGGTTTGCACGATGAATTGACTGGAAGTCATACGGCAATTTTGCTTTCCGGTGGAGGATATGTGTACAAATGTATTGTTGCGCTGGAGCTCCAGTTTTACGAAGCGTTAAAGTCGCAATTTCCACAACTACAACCGTATGTTCCTCCGTTACATGGACAAATTAAGGTGGAGCTCCTGGCCACCACGTTAAATCAGCCTCTTTCCTCACCTCTCTATGTCAGTCTTTGCAAACAGAATCATCAACCTCAACAGTTCCTCTCAATATGCACAAAAAAGTAAGCGGAGGTTTAACAGTAAAGAGCGACTGATTGACAATAGTGGAGCATCCAATTTACTTGTACCGCTAAAATCTACAGCAAGAAATAATGGAACCAAGAAAAATCGAAAAAACACAAGCGGAATGGTGATTATAGTGTTTCACTACTGCGCGCAGACAGTGGCAGCTTCAGAGACTATCCTGTGTTGGACAAACTCACTCGAAACTTCCGTCGACCGTGCGTACTAGATATTAAAATGGTATGGCGAGGATGCATCCTCCGCCAAAATATTATCCCACGCAGCCAAGTCTGCTGCAACGACGTCGCTTGCTTTTGGATTGCGGCTCTGCGGTATGCAGAATTACGACAAGCGTGACAACACGTACACATTTTGGGAAAAGCATGGGGAACGCATAATGACTTCGAGGCAGCCATTTGTATTGGTGGTGTGTACCGAGCACCAAATTTTATCATCCTCCCCCCTAATTGACAATCTGTTCTCACGTAATTGAATGTTCCAGTATCTTACGAGTGAAGCGATGCTACGCTGGAATGCCTTGGAAGAGCTACTAACCAAAATACGCCAGTTAAAAAACGTCATGGCCAGTACTGCAGGCTTACGCTGTTGGGTATTGCTATTGCTCCTTATATACGAAAGTGACCGAATTATCAGCCCACCACGTACTGATCTCATTGACTTCGTGCACTGCCAAATGAGCTTATCGCTTTATGAGCCTGACGAAGCAATATTTCTTGGACTTTACAATATTTTGTCCACTATTTGAGTAACGTTGTCTCTCGAAAACCGACCGACGAAAAACGGCAGTGAGATAGAGAATAAATTTAACGTCGATGAAAATGAATTCTTCGCTATCCATTATCTGTGTGAAAGTGCTTCACCATGATTCGGTATTCATTTGCTTTCTCTGGTCTACCTAACGTGGTTAACAGTTTAGCACATTGCTCCAACAGTGCTCAGCGTTCTTCTATGCCCTCAGCCATGTTGCAATATAAAAAGGTTATGTGAACCACACTGCGTAGGTGGACCACATTCGTCCCGAACTTGCTTCTTATTTTTGGGAAATAAGAGCAGCGTACGGGCTCCCCTCCCGGGAGCTCCCGGGAACAAAATAAGAACGCCCCTAAATAGACTACCTTTATTATTATTATTACTAAGGGGTGTTCTTATCTCCCGGGAGAAAAATCGGATCCTGATTGGACAATAAAATTTTAACCGCCTGCTTTTTGTTACCCTCTGTTCCTAATTTTCGTCCCGCTCCCGCCGCCAGAAAAGGTTGGTGGGAGAACGGGAGCATAGCCAAAATAAAAAACAGACCAAAAGACTCTTGCAAAGTGGTAAAAGTTCCCCTTAATATCTTTTTTAAAGTAGTAACAAAAAACCGAAGTTAAACTTTGTCCTCAATCACATTAAGAGCATCTCCAGACGGTGTGCTATTGCTATTCTATTCATAAAAAACGGTAATTTATCGCATATAGCGCACTTCTGCTAACCAGTCGTTGCGCTATTGCTATTCTAAGCCAGAAAATACGCCGGCCTGTGCTATTCGGAGCCAAAATAGAACAGTAGATATATTCGTGTACCGTATATTTCAATACAAAATCCAGGTTATCTGCATGACGTCGGACATTGTGTACTAGGGTTACGCAGCTAAACGCCGTTGAATATTTTCGCTAACATTGATAATGCTACTACGTCAGTCAAATGCGGTGCTTTCAACCAGTAAGTGCCAATTGTTAAGGGATGAACGAATTGACATTTTACTACCACGGTATTTTATATTCAAAGGACGTCGTAATTATGATCTGAAGAACGTGTTACATGGTTTACAAAACGCCATGTATTCTAATAATTTGAAACGTCCGAGATGTAGTATGGTTGCTGCTTGTTTCTCTTTGGCTTCAATTGGTATGGTGACTATATGATCGTGCTTCATATTCTGCCACTGCTGCAACTTGGATTTTGCAGTTGTTCCATATAGTCTCGAGATGGTCAAACGCATCTCTCAGTATGCCTTGAAAAATCGTTTGGTTCCGAAGCTGCCATAGCCACGCAACACCAATCCCGCACAGGCCATTCCATAATTTCTGAAATACCGCTGTGTAGGTTTCATCGTACCACCCATGTTGATGCATCATTGCCTCCTTTATTCTTGATCCAATTGGGGGCGCCTTTCGGGACACCACCGCTGTTTCAAATAGAGATAACTCCCTATCGGTTAGAATGACTCCTCGCCATTGCTGGATCAGCCGACGCCAGAAAGCTTTCGCTCGTTTACATTCCCAGAGGATGTGACTGATATCCGTCCTTGTGGATGTGCAGGTACGATCTAGTTCGCAGCTGCGATCCGAGGTTGTCCGGATATGAAAAGTATTTAACTGCATAGTTACCGCCCTAAAGTGCACCCAAACCTGATAATTTGTCAGCATATTATCATGTTCCCATACCTTATTCAACTCCACATCTTGTAAGCCAGTCCACCAGGAACTTGTCGTGCATTTGGTCTTCCACTTCAATAGCACCTTTGGTAATTGGGGTGCTATCCCATGAAAATACAGTTTCCGGAACCCTCGTCTTAATTGATACCATATTTTTCTTATCGGCGTCGAATCTTCGACTGACCATCCTATCAGATGCAAATCCGGATGGGGTTTCAATACGACGTAATCATCTTGAGGTGAGGATATGTCCTCCTTATCCTGTAGTGTAAGGGAAGGTCTTCTGGATATACCAGGGCAATGGTTTACAGAATGGGAAAACCGCTATAACGTTATGAAATCTCAAAGTCAAAAAGTGGCGATAATTAACAGCTCCCAAGAATGGGTGCGGTTACGTAAAATCCAGTATGGTGGGAATACAATATTAAAACTGCTCGCACCGAGACAAGTACTCCTTCTGGCGACTATGTTGTTAAGCGGGCATATATTTGCGGAGCAGTTAGCGGCGATGCTCGGAAACAATTACAATCCCACTGACACCATTTTATGCCTACTTCAGCGGCATATACAAGTAATGTCTGAAAACCCTGATTACGCAGCAAAGTTCACGGCGTTGAAAAAAAGAGAACAGACAGCATGGAAAGACTTGTATGAGTACATGAACTCAGAAGAAGCAATCCAGGCAACCGTCAAGGAAAATATAGCCACAGAGAAATACGGTCTGCAGGACCCCAGTTGTTAATAAGGGCTCCGCAATCAATCATTCCACTACCCATGAATATTTTGCCATGAACAACAGTGATATTTTTACGAAACATCGTCTTCTGAAAGACATGGAGTATACACCGTCAAAACAAGTAAGTAAGGATGACCCAAAGAATTTGACATCAATAATATTATCCCAAAATGTTAGGGGTTTTACGAAAAAAGATATCTCAAATTGGCTATATTCCTGGAAGAAAGGTGGATCGGAGTATCAAGATTATATTTCTTTATATTTCTCCAAGAAACACACATAGTAACCAACTCGGACCGTGATGAAGTAGCGACACAATGGGCTATGTTATGGGGACAGACTCATCAATCCCAAAAGTTGTCTTATTGGAGTGTACACCCTTCCAAGCAAGGAGGAGTGGCGATATTGATTGTGCCAGATCTCGTGGATCAAATTCACCCATGTTATGAATTTGGGTGGACGAACCGTGTAATAGCAGTCCAATGGAATGACTGCACTTTGATAAATCTGTACGGGCCGTCTGGGGATGCAGCTGGAAGGGAAACATTTTTCAGTGACATCAACAAAATGTTCCTCAGAAAACCCTCGAACTGCATTATAGGAGGTGGTTTTAATTGCGTGGACACCCCAATCTTAGATCGATTAGGGGGAAATAGATCGCATCGACCTGAGAGTCGAGCGCTCGCGAGACTGGTCGCGTCCTGGCATTTGTGGGACGCGCGCCTTCTTATGACACCTGTGCTAGAAGAATTACAGCTTGACCCAACAGATCACTTTACGTACGGGCGGGGTAATCAAGCGAGCCGTATCGACCGCTTTTATGTATCGGATCAATGGAAACCTTGGGTGGTATGGGTAGCTGTGGAAGCTCCCTCAGTTTATTCCGACCATAATCAATTGTATCTGTGCCTAAAAGACCCAAGTGTGTCAAGATTACAATTGGCAAACAGACGAATGCCTTACCCTTTTCCGGGATCTCGTGATGACAAAACTCGAGATATGTTAGCGGAGCGGTTAAAGCAAACCCTGACAACTCAAATCTCAACATTAACGTGGGATAATTCCATTGATGAGTGTCGTAACATAATCTACAATATCAGACGGAATGGCGAGACGAAGACGAAAGCGGGTTAGACATCTACAGCGAACGGCTCGAGATAACGCGACTCTACGCAAACATATTGTTCAGGCTTTAGCAGATGACATGAGTAAAGAAAGATCCTTCCGCAAGGGACTGCGTCTACATAGATCTGCAGCAGATGTTCGGTGGTTATTCAAACGGACATCCATATGGGAACGGGATCAGACAGTGACCAGAATAAAAGCAACGTCAGGTCCGGCATTTGAGGTTTCAATTTCCATTCCCGATCGATTTGCAGCCACTTGGAAACGAATTCTAAGCGGTACTCATCGAGTTGTCAAACCCTCCACATTGATGAATGACATCTGTCAATTCATGAATGTGCCACGGGGTAGAATGGTAACTGATACACAAAACATGATGCTAATGATATTATCGAGGAAGATGTCGCATGGGCGATCAGAGGTATAGCCCGTAGAAAAGCATCTGGACACGACGGATTGAGTAATGATTTCTACAAGGACTTCTCGGATATTCTCATCGGACCATTAACAAAAATCTTTAATGAGATTCTAGCTGGAGCTACCCCACCTATTTATACCGTTAAGAAAAAAAGGCGACTCCAGTGACGCTCTTGACTATCGGTAAATCTCGTTACTAACTACGGGATACAAATTATTTGCTAAAATCATGGCCCGTCGACTTCAATCTTTTCTTGGACAACTCATTGGAGAAACCCAACAAGGGTTCGTAGCTGGGCGAAGAATGGATAAGGCGGTAGTCATGATGCAGGCGACCTTTGACACGTATAAAGATATGAGGAGAGAATCAGCGGCCCATAGTGCAGGGATCATGTTCCTAGACTTTAGCAAAGCCTATGATACGGTGGACCGGGATTACCTATTTACCGTACTCAGTTTATTCGGATTCTCGGATGGTTTCATTGATTTATTGAACAGACTTCATGCTGGGACAACAGCAGAATTCATGGTAAATAATAGCTTTTCGACGCCCTTAGAAGTGAGATCAGGCATCCGTCAGGGATGTCCGTTAGCTCCCCTGCTATTTATCATAGCAGCGGAGCCACTGGCTTTGGCGTTATTACAGGAACAACAGTTAACCGGGGTAAGCTCCCTAAAATGTGATAGCTCGGTACAACACCGTTTCTCAGCATTTGTGGATGACTCGACGATTTTTGTTCAACGTGCGGAGCAAGCTCCAGTAGCTTTAGCAATTGTGCGGAGATTCGGGGACCTATCAGGATTACATATCCAGCCAGCCAAAAGTCATTTTCTCTTCCTAAATTCAGAAGTTGTACCAAAAAAATGGTACACCTTACCGGTAATACCGGAAGGAGAAACCATTCGATATTTAGGTTATCACTTTGGATGGGCGAATCTACGCAGCATAAATTGGGCACTCAGAATTCAAGTCATCAAAAGACGTTTGGCGACAGCAACAGAATGTGGTACGGCATTTATGGAGAGAGTGCAATTATTTAATGTTATTGCGATCCCGTCTATGCTATTTACAGCGCGAATGTTTGATCCGTCTGGGGAAGTATTACAAGAATTGGTTCACATCCAGAAGGCATTTATATGGAGAAACAGCACCATAGCCGACAAGGAACGGCACAAGATATCACCGACATTACTCTTTACACCGCACGCGGCGGGAGGAGTAGGCTTAATATCGATACCGGTTGCTTTACAGGTCCAAAGATTAGAATTGACTTACCAATGGTTGATCGCTGCGAGAGACACCTACCAACGCGCATGGTTAGACCTACATGGGATAGGCTCTGATTGTTCATCAGGACCATGGATTTCACCTACAACAGGTTATAAACTCTGTCAAGCAGGGAAGCCGGTACGCGAAACCACAACTAGGTCTATTGGAAGAACTATAATGGAATGGCTAGGACCGGACTCGGACCAGAAGGAAAAATTGCAGCGATATACTCAAACGAGTTTACCGAAGGTCATACATGACATGGAAAATGGTCTTGCAGTGAAAAGTCATGGATTATGCCACTCAGATGTTATCACTGTAACTATCGATATTGATGAGTATCCTTATCATGACTTGCTCCCAGGCTCCATGCTGCCTTTCTGGGGACCATATCAGTGGAGCTCTAACCCGTGGATACAAGAAGTGCAAGCGGATGTACTAGTGCCACGGAAATATGAGCGCATTCCAAGAATGGCTATCAGAGATTTAGGTATTACCAGACTAACGAAAACAATGTTTACGTGGCAGGTTACTGGAATCAGTGAAAAATCCCATTCGTACGCCAAAATAGGACGATGGCTTTGTGCTATAATTCTAGCTTCACCGAGAGTGGAAATCGGTCAAATGCTTGGAGTCAGACCACCAATCCAACTGGATCGAGGACCGGCCTGCCTACAATTGTTCGAGTGGTCACTTGTGTCTCCCGGGAAAGTCAGAGGAGTAGCACCGAACAGTAACGATTCATGCATACTCACACAACAAGCGGATGGCATAATATGGAGAACGATCTCGAGTTTGCCCGCCTCTACCACCTCCAGCCAGCATTGCTCTCTCCATTTTTTCGTTAATTCAACCAATACACTCGAGTGAACACTATCTAGGATATAGTGAGTCCCAGGAACATCTTTCAATAAGTGTAATAACCGATTGCCTTCTCTTTGGGCCGCCTTAACCCACAACGTTTTAGTGGAGCTGATCAACGGAAATGGCACGCCCGTTTGTTCTTCCCATTGAAGGATTAAATTATGCCATGTGATGTTGAAGTTTTCTAGCGAGAGTGGGTTCGATAAAGTCTCCTTCTCACATTTCATGAATTCATCCATAAGTTCACGCTCTACTGGTACTATCTCCATTGATTCAGTGTTTTCATCATTATGGTCTCGCCGACACAGCCGTTTTGAATGGGGGCTATTACTTCCTCCCGGTTCCGATGTGTCCTGTGAATTTTCTCCTGTATCGGATGGTTTATAGTCCGAATCTGATGTTGATCCATCAGATATTAGTAATATTCCTTGTTCCGGTTGAGTATCCGCCCATACTTTGTGATACCATTGTTCCAGAATTGGTTTCGAAATCTGATATTTTTGAAGGAAATACGTTGCCGTTGCTGGGTCCTCCAAGTTAGCCTCGAGTAAGCTTTCTTGTTCCGAAAGTGACAATTTACTAACAGTATCTTGATAGGAAATGGAGCAATTCGCGCATCCTCGAATCCTTAGTTCTGATAATGTCAGCAATTTCACATTTTAAGGCATGGTGAATGGTCGGCCCATTTAGCCGGTGGAGAATGTCCTCAATGTTACCATCCCACTCATCTGGGTCCCACGGTGAACAACTACCATAGTTAGTTACCATGCCTTCATCACTTTCCACTATCTCCTGCGATATCTCGCGACTACCCGACTCCGGTGCTCCTTCTTGTCCGGAGTGCACCTTATCATCATCGTAATTTTCTTCATCACTACTGTTATTCATGTCAACATCTTCCGATGGCCACTGTCTTTCACCACTTAATATGGTGGCGTAATGTTGACCACTGTATTCGAGTATGACCGGTCGTTTGCCCTGATAATCTTGTTCCGTTACTTCTTTCAGAAATGTTTTCATCCGTTCATAGAAAACACTAATCGTGATTGGGTATTCTCCACTTATTTGATACGTGTTCCCCCGTTTTGTCCGCGTTTCTGGCGTAAACAAATTGAAACCTGGAACGCTTGCACTTGGCGGGTGGCTGAGCACGTAGATATCTCGTTGTAACATCGTACTTATCGACATCAGCGTGTCGTTGCTCCCCCAAGATTGACGAGGGATATTGTCGTTGATTTTTGAACTGCTTTCTGCAAATTCCAATAAATACTGTTGAAATTGTTTCCGCGATTCTGTGGCTAACAAATCCGATTTGGTTCGACCTAGTTCCTTGAGGGTCGATTTCCTTGCCTCATGTGAGAATTTGTCCTCGAAGTCCATCAATGCTCTTGCCAGACAGCCTCCCTTTAAGGCTTTAGTCAGTTTTTCCAATGCTCCATCATTCTCGATTATTTTTTCCGATCCCGTTAAGGATTGACAAACTGCATAAAGTTGACAATTACCCGTAGGAGGGGTCATGACTTTCCGCATGCCCAAGGCTTCAAATAACTTTGATACCGACTGTAAATCTTGCGGAAAATCCTCCTCCCAATCCAATGGTTCCAGTCGTGATATAGGCCCGTCAACTTTTTCGTATTCATCAATCACTTCCGTTATCACGTTCTTCGCCCTTCCTTCCAACATTAGAAATGCACACGCCTTTTTCTGAAGAATCACTTCATATTCTTCTTTAGCCTTCCTTTTTTCCAACTTGGATTTGCGCTTTTTCGATTTCGGTGGGTTGCTATCTTGTCTATCTTTGCCTTGCTCAATCAATGACTTGTTGCTTATTGGGTGAACTTTCTTTTCACGTGATTGTTGTATGTCACGTTGTAGACTTGAGGCTACCTGAGGGATTGGCGCCTTTTCCTCCTCATCATCTGCTGATTGTGGCCGGCTTTGAGGTCTGTGTTTCTTCTTGGTTACCGTTATCCAGTCTGGTAACTGTTTCCGTTGATGCATCTCTTGTTGATGGACTGCAGGCTGCTTGTCTCCTTTCGAAATTTCACATGGTTCCGTGGTTTTACACGGAGTGACGCAAGTCACTGTTGGTTCACCTGAATTGTCATCGTTTGTCGTTTCTGATTTCTCTTCCTGAGATACCTTTCCTTGTTCGGCCAACTGTCGCTCCCTGACAGCATCTACTTGCGCTCTTAATTCTTCCATACTCCTGAAAGTTTGTGTGGGCGCCTCATAAGATTTCAACTCCTCTAACTTTACGTGAATACAGTTCTTCTTCAGTAGGTCGGAAAGAGCAGTCCCGCATTTCCGCATTGGATGTCCTAGCTCGTCACACCGCAAACATTGTTTCTTACCCCGCATACTTGGGTGTTCGATTATTATCATCGTATGTCCCAATAGATTACGCTTTGTATCCAACAATGCCGTCGGGCATGCATCACTCCACAATTAAATTCCCATAATGTTGAGTATCAGAGAAGGGTCCACTTTTGTCCAAATTCGTCCAGTTGAGATTCCATTCCGAGAACTTTTTTTAGAGAAAATTGGAGAGCTTCAATAATCAACTGATCGCGTCACATTCTTTAGCACCATTGAATAGAAATCCTTTGTGCTCGAAACTTTCTCATTACTGTCCCTTTGCCTTTCCCACGCCGAACCACTCTTTCTGGCGCTGATGGTGAAAATTCTTAAGAAAACATGTCGTAACGATGGAACGGAACAGTTATTCCAGCAAATTTCCGGGCCATGTCCCGCGTGAAAAAGTGAAATTATAAAGCATGCTTGCTTCTGTCGTAACTTATACTTTTGAGCTGCGCTATCATTCGCCACAGCTCCGGGCCTCCTGTCCCTCTCGTCGTCGCTGCTGTTGCGATGCTTTCTTGAATGCTTTTTGTGCTCAGGAAAGCTTCCTTAATGATGTTCTCACCTCTCAAATCGAGAACTAAACACCCTTCCACCCGTGCCCTGATAGTATGTACCAGCATTACTTGTTCCTCTGTTTTCGTTATACGCTTTAAAAACTGAGGTAATTTCTTTGCAATGATTGTTTCTTCAACAAGTCCTTGGACAATTCTCCATTCCTCTACACTGCCTTCCCGTACTTGCATTGGCGCATATTTTCCATATTCTTTCTCGCATACAGCTCTCAGCTGAGTGATCTCATCCGGGGTGTAAAGCGATGTCTTAAACAGAAAGGTTTTGCTCGCATGTTTCGCGTCCTGCTCCATAGTGGTTGTTTTCCCTGTCACCTTATTCGCCCATCCTTGAAGGGTTGGTGGTAGCCTGTGTTCTTTAAGTACTTTTACCTGTCCTATAGCCTCCCATAGTATGCTTTCGAAAGATTGCGTCGTTTTCTGCGCGATCACCGCCGAACTTATCACACGTTGACGCCATAGCTCCCAATCTTTCTGTTCGTCAATTACCATTATTTCGAAAAGGTACAGTACTCTTTCCACTTCCGCTGATTTTAGTTGCGGGAACCGTTTTGCTACGTCCGATAAACGTGAAGTCGGTCCTCGGACCTTCACATAAATTGACGTAAATAACTCCTGTGTCAAATCCAGCCAAGCTTTTACTCTCGGTTTCCTCGTTCTCACTTGGCATAGTGCCGTCTTCAGGGCTAATGCCAGTTGACTTGGCTCTCGTGAGTCGAGTGAGCTAATGATGCTCAGCCGCTCTTCACTGGATTTATTTTCCTTTTTACCCTGATTCTGAGGTACAGTCGTCGTTTTGATACTATTATCTTCCTTTAAGTTCTCCTGAGATACCGGTTTATTTTCTGATATGTCAGTGTTTTTGTTGGATTCGATAGTATTTACCGAATCCAGTACCGGTTCGTAGGGTACTACTCTTTGTTCCACATCAACTTCCTTCCCTGGACTCGTTCTCTCTGCCTCGATCGAGTCCGCATCTCCACTCCCTGTTTCTCCATTCGTGGGAGTTTGGTCTTCCGTTTGTCCGGGTCACTCGTATGACCCGGGTCAAGTAGAGAAGGTCGAGTTTCGTCATTGTCACGCATTTTAGCCCTAAACCTTAATTGGGACACAATTAAGGGCAGCAAACAACATATATCATCCTCGATCGATCTTATCGTAAGGTAAACGACCAATTTTGTGCACGGTATCACTTCAGTGCACGATGCTGATTATTATCCAATAAAATATGGATATTTCGATTTTAAGCAATTTGATTGGCAGATGAGTTTTGAACCGGTTTAATGCACGATTCGCTGTGTGCGAAGTGATTTTATCGTTTTAGAGAGGGATTGTATGTGGGGGGGAGTATTTTCTGCCAGCACAAACAAGAAGAAAGCAGATGGTGGTGCGCCGCGGGCACTACGAGAAGCAAGACGTCGTCGATGCTTTGGAGAGAGTGCGCGACATATCGTACGCCGAGGTCACGCGGACGTCGTCTGTTCCGCTACGCACGCAGTTCAAGAAGGCGAAGGACCGGCAAAGCGGGATTCCGAGTAAAGGGCTGCGCCGCGGCACGAAGCCTGCAATTTCAGCGGACCTGGAGAGCCACCTGGTGGAGTGGATTGCTGCCATGCAGCGCGTGGGCCTACCTGTTGCCCGCACGGAGATCATGAAGCGCGCCACCATGATCCACGACGCGCTGCAGCGGCGCACGAGAGCCAGCCAGTCGACGCAGCTCACGTCTGGCTGGTACTCGCGCTTCCTTGGTCGCCACCCGGTGCTCCTGCCGCGCACTGCGCAGAGCATCGGGAGGGTGCGAAACGCTGTGGGGAAGTCGTCGGTCGACATGCTTTTCAACACGATGGCCAAGCTACTCGTCGAGAAGAGGATCGACTCGTCGCGGGTCTTAAACATGGACGAGACTTCGTTTACGCCGAAGTCCACGACCAGCACCGTCATCGCCATCAGAGGCTCCACGAACGTGTGGACGCAGGAGATCAAGCCCAACTTCCACATGTCCGTGGTGGCGGCCGCTAGTGCGTCTGGGTTCGCTGTTCCTCCCCTCATCATCTTCCCTGGCGTTCAACTGCTCAAGACAGAGCTCGCAGCGCTCTCAATTGATGGCTCGCGCGTCACTGGTGCGCCAAAGGGATTCAGCAATGCCACGATCTTCAAGGACTGATTGGTGATCTTTTCTACCGTGCTGGAAGCCCAGGGGATTCAAAAGCCAGTCATTTTGATCTTGGATAGCTCTTTCACGCATGTGAATATTGGCAAGTTCTGAACAAAACCTCTTTATCATGATATTCTTGTTCATAATCAGTTTTAATTGTTTATTGTTTTTCAGAGTCGGTGAGCTTCTGCTGCGACCATGGCATCCTGATGATTGCCTTGCCAGCAAACGCGACGCACCTCTTTCAGCCGCTTGACGTGGTCGTGTTCAAGCCTTTCAAGACAATCGTCCGCGAACGTCTACAACTTCAAATGTATGAAACGGCGGACCCAACGCTGTCCAAAAAGACAGACATCGAGATTGCGTGCGATGCATACCGCAGCGCCATCATTGAGCACTCCAGCAATGCTGTCGAGGGCTTCCGGGGTACTGGACTCTACCCTCTCTCTCTGGTTCAACTACACAAGCGTCTGGGTGAGTATCAAGCTGGGGGAGTGAAAGGCAACTTTGGTAATGCTTCCTGTCTTGTTCGCCGCCCGAATGTGGTCGCCACAGTCCAGAATGCGATCCTCACTCTCCCTCCAGAGCCTGAACGCAAGCAGAAGAAGCGTAGAATACGATCAACATCGAGGCAGGCTGGTTACCAAAGAAATGCTCGCAGAAGCATCCGACCAGTAGTCGTGCACTAAACCGGTACGCAGTAAAAAGGGTCCAAATTTGACTGATTTTCTCCAACTCGCAGAACTTTGTAAAATAGTGCCCTGAAGCTGCAACGATGTGCATAAAAACCGCCGCTAAAAGGACTTTAACGTGGTGTTTTCTGATATATCCGATTCGTTTTTGTTACGTTACTGGAGAAAATCTCCGAACTGATCCAAAATCGTGCACTAAACTGGTCGTTTACCTTAGAATAATTGTAACGAAGAGATTAAGTCTCTACTTGGCATGAGTTTATTTCAACGCTATTTCCACCTGTTTGCCGACGATGTGAGTAGCAAGAACATTTTGAAAAGCATTATATAAGAAATGCAAATGATTTGCTCGTTAACTTATTAAAATATCGAATCAACTGGAGCTGCCTTTAGCTATGCTGCTTCATCCGATTCTTAATCAGAGCCAGCTGGTGAATCTTCTGAGGCAGGCATTGGGGCTTCGGTAGGGGCAACAACCGGAGCAGGAGTATCCAACGAAGCAGGATCAGAACGAAGTGCAGCACTCAATAGACCCACAACGTGGTCCGCCACGTCACCGGTGTTTCCGCTTCTAGCAGCTGAAATAATCCCCGCCGCGTGTGAAAACATACTAGGTGTGCGCTGCAATGCGCGTGAGAAGATCCATGAGTTTATCAGCACTCATCATAATCGCTGGATTGTCTCCGAACTCGTCGAAAACATCTCTTTGATCGTTTTCGCAAGCTTCACGCGGTCGCTCTTCGAAATGAAAATATTGCTTTTCGTGATGAAGACATCGTTGTCCTGTGCGTCTATCGTGTTGCTGATGAACACCGACGGGTACGACCAGCTCAGGAGTATTTTGTCCGTGCGTCTTGTCGGTCATGGACATGGTGAGTGTCCTTTCGGCAGCGACTATGTTACTGGGCTGCTCAGCTCGCGCCAATAACGACTCGCAGACAAGAGTAATAGCAAGCGTGGAAAACAAGTCTTCATGGTGTAGCAGTTCCAGATGATAGCTTGCGTTGACTTGAGCCCTTGATGTCCGATTGAGCAATGACATGGACAATAGAAGCTGCGCTCGAAATTACTAAGAAAAGGAAAGGTTTACGGCTAGATATATAGTTGATTGTAGAAAGTCAAATACAATTTCCTCGCGGCGTTTCTGGATTAATTCTACGAAATCTCTTAGCGATAACTTTCAATGGTGTAGCCTCCTTACATTATCATTGTTTAATCGAACTCCAAGTGCTCAAGTTGACTTCGAAGCTCCACGATGAAGACTTCGTTTGCCCTTCTTGCGATCACTGCTATCTACGCGTTGTCATTCGTGACAGCCGATCAGTTATCGGGGAATGCTGCCGCCACGGATTCCAATACCCCGGACATGGTGCCAATTGGTATCATTCGCAACAAGATAAATGCCAAGAACAACACCGTTCTCATGTCTGATAGCAACCTGTTTCTCTCGATGAGTGATCGTGTCAAGCTCGCAAAGACGATCAAGGAAATGTCGGTAGTCAGCCGTGATGCGGGCCCAGCTCGTACGATGAGTACTGACGATCTTTCCCGTCTTTTTGCTCGTATCGCAACGACGCCTGGTATGCTAACTCACGCGCAAGGCATCATCTCATCTGCGAAAAGTGGTGACACCAGTGCGTTGGCTGATCACCTGGTCGGTCTTTTGAGTGCCGCAGATTCGGCCGAACCCACTCCAAAGTCTATGGCCAGTCCTGCTTCTGATGCAGCGACTGATTCGACATAAGCAACTTGCCGTTTACTCTTGCACTCCATGCCATCGGCAATTAATCAGGTCAGTCTACACTGTAGACTCTACAGACAGACAACCTACAAAACAAAGAAGAAATGGATACCGATAATTACTTTATTTGCAATCAAAACGTTTTCTAATTATAATTTTCTTTGTTTGTTGAGGTGGTTTATCCCTCATTTTCATGGAATACGAAACAACATTCCCATCGAGCGTATTGGATATACGAATCAATCGGTCGATGAGAAAACAAGGCCATTTGAGAGAAATGGGTTGTCTTCGTACTGCACTCGTAAAAACGCGTCAGACATAAATTTTCTTTATTATTAAATGAATTGAGAATAGTGTGACGTCTCAAAGGACACCAGTAGCACTAGCAGCAGCAGCTGTGCCAGAGTCTTTGAGCACCAATGGGTCCGGATACTGCATGAGAGCACAAACGCGATCTCATTGTCTTTGGTATAAAAGTGGAGTTGTCTTCAGCGACAAGGCGTGACTAAATTTTTGCTCTAAATGACGGAAGAGCTGCCAAATCGATCAAAGCAACATACCGAAGACGTTTGTTTTCTGCTCTTGCAGGAACGTAATCATATTTTGAAAAAAATCTCATTGTATGCATCGAGACCGACGACAACCTTGGCAGCCATATCGAGACCGGTAAAATCTTCCGTGGATGACGTTCAAAGTAGCCTTTACCAAGCACTGGCCTCAAAGCTCCCGGGGATGACGTTCAAAGTATCCTTTACCAAGCACTAGCCTCACAGCTTGTGAAAGCGTTTTTTTGTTGCTGGTTTTTGCCTTTCATCACCTCGTTCGTCACAATGCTCGTTGATCCACTCACTAAACGAAGTTTTAATTCCAAGGACACGGTTCACCTGTACGCATGGTATTTCCAAGAGTATCAACGACAGAAAACTGGCCCCAATACAGTAGTAGCCTTGAGCATTAAAAATGTACGACCAACTTTACTGCGAGTCGTGGCGACACCTCCACGTGATGAAGTTGGTGGAAGACGAGAGAAGGAGCGTGCATTGGATGCTACAACGTGGATGCCACTCTCAATGCTATTGGTCTTGTGTATTGGCTTGGCCTGGGCAATCAATAACGATCGGTATGGCTCAATCCTGCAACTGGTCAAGCTGTTGTCAAGACAACAGAACGATGATCTGCAAATATTGGGGACAGTTTTTCTCATAACTTGACCAGTACTTTTAGCATGTTCAGAATGGTCGGAGTTAGAGACTCAAAATACTGCGGAGCGAATTACCAGCAAACTTACCTGTAAAAAGTACAAGTAACTTGAGTGATAAAATACATATATTCTCCATTTTGGTACCATCGCTTTCTCGTAACGTTTGATTCATTTGAGAACACTAGCTAAGTATTCTCCATTTTGAATCGCTATTTTATAGTAATATACTTACTAAGGTTTGATCAAGGCTGAACACACTCATCAAACTCGAGAAAACAAAGCGTAAAAAAAGCAGCTCATCTGATGATACTATTAAAGCACATCAAGCATTACTATGTATGTTGTTTTTTGGCAATGGTACTGATTTATTGCAGCAACATTGAGTCCAAAGAAACTGCAAACAACGTATATCATCCTTGATCGATCTTATCGTAGAATAAATGTTACGAAGAACTTAAGTCTCTACTTGGCATGAGTTAGGTTCTTGAAAGGACTGCATGAGCTATTTCCACGCTATTTCCACCTGTTTGCCGACGATGTGAGTAGCAAAAACATTTTGAAAAGCATTATATGAGAAATGCAAATGATTTGCTCGTTAACTTATTAAAATATCGAACCAACTGGAGCTGCTTCACTGCTCCTTTAGCTATGCTGCTTCATCCGATTCTTAATCAGAACCAGCTGAATCTTCTGAGGCAGGCATTGGGGCTTCGGTAGGGGCAACAACCGGAGCAGGAGTATCCAACGAAGCAGGGTCAGAACGAAGTGCAGCACTCAATAGACCCACAACGTGGTCCGCCACGTCACCGGTGTTTCCACTTCTACCAGCTGAAATTATCCCCGCCGCGTGTGAAAACATACTAGGTGTCGCTGCAATGCGCGTGAGAAGATCCATGAGTTTATCAGCACTCATCATAATCGCTGGATTTGTCTCCGAACTCGTCGAAAACATCTCTTTGATCGTTTTCGCAAGCTTCACGCGGTCGCTCTTCGAAATGAAAATATTGCTTTTCGTGATGAAGACATCGTTGTCCTGTGCGTCTATCGTGTTGCTGATGACACCGACGGGTACGACGAGCTCAGGAGTATTTTGTCCGTGCGTCTTGTCGGTCATGGACATGGTGAGTGTCCTTTCGGCAGCGACTATGTTACTGGGCTGATCAGCTCGCGCCAATAACGACTCGCAGACAAGAGTAATAGCAAGCGCGGAAAATAATGTCTTCATGGTGTAGCAGTTTCCAGATGATAGCTTGCGTTGACTTGAGCCCTTGATGTCCGATTGAGCAATGACATGGACAATAGAAGCTGCGCTCGAAATCACTAAGAAAAGGAAAGGTTTACGGCTAGATATATAGTTGATTGTAGAAAGTCAAATCCGCAACAATTTCCTCGCGGTGTTTCTGGATTAATTCTACGAAATCTCTTAGCGATAACTTTCAATGGCGTAGCCTCTTTACATTATCATTGTTCAATCGAACTCCAAGTGCTCAAGTTGACGTCCAATTTCCACGATGAAGACTTCGTTTTCCCTTCTTGCGATCACTGTTATCTATGTGTTGTCATTCGTGACAGCCGATCAGTTATCGGGGAATGCTGCCGCCACGGATTCCAATACCCCGGACATGGTGCCAATTGGTATCATTCGCAACAAGATAAATGCCAAGAACAACACCGTTCTCATGTCTGATAGCAACCTGTTTCTCTCGATGAGTGATCGTGTCAAGCTCGCAAAGACGATCAAGGAAATGTCGGTAGTCAGCCGTGATGCGGGCCCAGCTCGTACGATGAGTACTGACGATCTTTCCCGTCTTTTTGCTCGTATCGCAACGACGCCTGGTATGCTAACTCACGCGCAAGGCATCATCTCATCTGCGAAAAGTGGTGACACCAGTGCGTTGGCTGATCACCTGGTCGGTCTTTTGAGTGCCGCAGATTCGGCCGAACCCACTCCAAAGTCTATGGCCAGTCCTGCTTCTGATGCAGCGACTGATTCGACATAAGCAACTTGCCGTTTACTCTTGCACTCCATGCCATCGGCAATTAATCAGGTCAGTCTACACTGTAGACTCTACAGACAGACAACCTACAAAACAAAGAAGAAATGGATGCCGATAATTACTTTTTTGCAATCAAAACGTTTTCTAATTTGAATTTTCTTTGTTTGTTGAGGTGGTTTATCCCTCATTTTCATGGAATACGAAACAACATTCCCATCGAGCGTATTGGATATACGAATCAATCGGTCGATGAGAAGACAAGGTCATTTGAGAGAAATGGGCTGTCTTCGTACTGCACTCGTAAAAACGCGTTCGTTCGTTACAAAGCTCGTTAAACCACTCAACGAAGTTCAATTCCAAGGACACGGTTCACCTGTACGCAAGATATTTCCATGAGCATCAACGACAGAAAAACTGGCCCCAATAGTAGCCCTGAACATTAAAAATGTACGACCAACTTTACTGCGAGTCGTGGCGACACTTCCACGTGATAAGGTTGGTGGAAGACGAGAGACGGAGCGTGCATTGGATGCAACAACGTGGATGCCACTCTCAATGCAGGCCAAGTATTGGTCTTGTGTATTGGCTTGGCTTGGCCTGAGCAATCAATAACGATCGGTATGGCTCAATCCTGCAACTGGTCAAGCTGTTGTCAAGACAACAGAACGATGATCTGGGACAGTTTTTCTGATAATTTGACCAGTACTTTTACCATGTTCAGAATGGTCGGAGTTAGAGACTCAAAATACTGCGGAGCGAATTACCAGCAAACTTACCTACAAGTAATTTGAGTGATATAATACAAATATTAATTTGAGTGATATAATACAAATATTCTGGTACCATCGCTTTCTCGTAACGTTTGATTCATTTGAGAACACTAACTAAGTATTCTCCATTTTGAATCGCTATTTTATAGTAATATACTTACTAAGGTTTGATCAAGGCTGGACACACTCATCAAAACTCGAGAAAACAAAGCGTAAAAAAAGCAGCTCATCTGATGATACTATTAAAGCACATCTAGCATTACTATGTATGTTGTTTTTTGACAATGGTACTGATTTATTGCAGCAACATTGAGTCCACCGAAACGGCAAACAACTTATATAACCTTGATCGATCGTATCGTAGAATAATTGTTACGAAGAAGTTAAGTCTCTACTTGGCATGAGTTAGGTTCTTGAAAGGACTGCATGAGCTATTTCCACGCTATTTCCACCTGTTTACCTACGATGTGAGTAGCAAGAACATTTTGAAAAGCATTATATGAGAAATGCAAATGATTTGCTCGTTAACTTATTAAAATATCGAATCAACTGGAGCTGCTACACTGCTCCTTTAGCTATGCTGCTTCATCCGATTCTTAATCAGAACCAGCTGAATCTTCTGAGGCAGGCATTGGGGCTTCGGTAGGGGCAACAACCGGAGCAGGAGTATCCAACGAAGCAGGATCAGAACGAAGTGCAGCACTCAATAGACCCACAACGTGGTCCGCCACGTCACCGGTGTTTCCACTTCTAGCAGCTGAAATTATCCCCGCCGCGTGTGAAAACATACTAGGTGTCGCTGCAATGCGCGTGAGAAGATCCATGAGTTTATCAGCACTCATCATAATCGCTGGATTTGTCTCCGAACTCGTCGAAAACATCTCTTTGATCGTTTTCGCAAGCTTCACGCGGTCGCTCTTCGAAATGAAAATATTGCTTTTCGTGATGAAGACATCGTTGTCCTGTGCGTCTATCGTGTTGCTGATGACACCGACGGGTACGACGAGCTCAGGAGTATTTTGTCCGTGCGTCTTGTCGGTCATGGACATGGTGAGTGTCCTTTCGGCAGCGACTATGTTACTGGGCTGATCAGCTCGCGCCAATAACGACTCGCAGACAAGAGTAATAGCAAGCGCGGAAAATAATGTCTTCATGGTGTAGCAGTTTCCAGATGATAGCTTGCGTTGACTTGAGCCCTTGATGTCCGATTGAGCAATGACATGGACAATAGAAGCTGCGCTCGAAATCACTAAGAAAAGGAAAGGTTTACGGCTAGATATATAGTTGATTGTAGAAAGTCAAATCCGCAACAATTTCCTCGCGGTGTTTCTGGATTAATTCTACGAAATCTCTTAGCGATAACTTTCAATGGCGTAGCCTCTTTACATTATCATTGTTCAATCGAACTCCAAGTGCTCAAGTTGACGTCCAATTTCCACGATGAAGACTTCGTTTTCCCTTCTTGCGATCACTGTTATCTATGTGTTGTCATTCGTGACAGCCGATCAGTTATCGGGGAATGCTGCCGCCACGGATTCCAATACCCCGGACATGGTGCCAATTGGTATCATTCGCAACAAGATAAATGCCAAGAACAACACCGTTCTCATGTCTGATAGCAACCTGTTTCTCTCGATGAGTGATCGTGTCAAGCTCGCAAAGACGATCAAGGAAATGTCGGTAGTCAGCCGTGATGCGGGCCCAGCTCGTACGATGAGTACTGACGATCTTTCCCGTCTTTTTGCTCGTATCGCAACGACGCCTGGTATGCTAACTCACGCGCAAGGCATCATCTCATCTGCGAAAAGTGGTGACACCAGTGCGTTGGCTGATCACCTGGTCGGTCTTTTGAGTGCCGCAGATTCGGCCGAACCCACTCCAAAGTCTATGGCCAGTCCTGCTTCTGATGCAGCGACTGATTCGACATAAGCAACTTGCCGTTTACTCTTGCACTCCATGCCATCGGCAATTAATCAGGTCAGTCTACACTGTAGACTCTACAGACAGACAACCTACAAAACAAAGAAGAAATGGATACCGATAATTACTTTATTTGCAATCAAAACGTTTTCTAATTATAATTTTCTTTGTTTGTTGAGGTGGTTTATCCCTCATTTTCATGGAATACGAAACAACATTCCCATCGAGCGTATTGGATATACGAATCAATCGGTCGATGAGAAAACAAGGCCATTTGAGAGAAATGGGTTGTCTTCGTACTGCACTCGTAAAAACGCGTCAGACATAAATTTTCTTTATTATTAAATGAATTGAGAATAGTGTGACGTCTCAAAGGACACCAGTAGCACTAGCAGCAGCAGCTGTGCCAGAGTCTTTGAGCACCAATGGGTCCGGATACTGCATGAGAGCACAAACGCGATCTCATTGTCTTTGGTATAAAAGTGGAGTTGTCTTCAGCGACAAGGCGTGACTAAATTTTTGCTCTAAATGACGGAAGAGCTGCCAAATCGATCAAAGCAACATACCGAAGACGTTTGTTTTCTGCTCTTGCAGGAACGTAATCATATTTTGAAAAAAATCTCATTGTATGCATCGAGACCGACGACAACCTTGGCAGCCATATCGAGACCGGTAAAATCTTCCGTGGATGACGTTCAAAGTAGCCTTTACCAAGCACTGGCCTCAAAGCTCCCGGGGATGACGTTCAAAGTATCCTTTACCAAGCACTAGCCTCACAGCTTGTGAAAGCGTTTTTTTGTTGCTGGTTTTTGCCTTTCATCACCTCGTTCGTCACAATGCTCGTTGATCCACTCACTAAACGAAGTTTTAATTCCAAGGACACGGTTCACCTGTACGCATGGTATTTCCAAGAGTATCAACGACAGAAAACTGGCCCCAATACAGTAGTAGCCTTGAGCATTAAAAATGTACGACCAACTTTACTGCGAGTCGTGGCGACACCTCCACGTGATGAAGTTGGTGGAAGACGAGAGAAGGAGCGTGCATTGGATGCTACAACGTGGATGCCACTCTCAATGCTATTGGTCTTGTGTATTGGCTTGGCCTGGGCAATCAATAACGATCGGTATGGCTCAATCCTGCAACTGGTCAAGCTGTTGTCAAGACAACAGAACGATGATCTGCAAATATTGGGGACAGTTTTTCTCATAACTTGACCAGTACTTTTAGCATGTTCAGAATGGTCGGAGTTAGAGACTCAAAATACTGCGGAGCGAATTACCAGCAAACTTACCTGTAAAAAGTACAAGTAACTTGAGTGATAAAATACATATATTCTCCATTTTGGTACCATCGCTTTCTCGTAACGTTTGATTCATTTGAGAACACTAGCTAAGTATTCTCCATTTTGAATCGCTATTTTATAGTAATATACTTACTAAGGTTTGATCAAGGCTGAACACACTCATCAAACTCGAGAAAACAAAGCGTAAAAAAAGCAGCTCATCTGATGATACTATTAAAGCACATCAAGCATTACTATGTATGTTGTTTTTTGGCAATGGTACTGATTTATTGCAGCAACATTGAGTCCAAAGAAACTGCAAACAACGTATATCATCCTTGATCGATCTTATCGTAGAATAAATGTTACGAAGAACTTAAGTCTCTACTTGGCATGAGTTAGGTTCTTGAAAGGACTGCATGAGCTATTTCCACGCTATTTCCACCTGTTTGCCGACGATGTGAGTAGCAAAAACATTTTGAAAAGCATTATATGAGAAATGCAAATGATTTGCTCGTTAACTTATTAAAATATCGAACCAACTGGAGCTGCTTCACTGCTCCTTTAGCTATGCTGCTTCATCCGATTCTTAATCAGAACCAGCTGAATCTTCTGAGGCAGGCATTGGGGCTTCGGTAGGGGCAACAACCGGAGCAGGAGTATCCAACGAAGCAGGGTCAGAACGAAGTGCAGCACTCAATAGACCCACAACGTGGTCCGCCACGTCACCGGTGTTTCCACTTCTACCAGCTGAAATTATCCCCGCCGCGTGTGAAAACATACTAGGTGTCGCTGCAATGCGCGTGAGAAGATCCATGAGTTTATCAGCACTCATCATAATCGCTGGATTTGTCTCCGAACTCGTCGAAAACATCTCTTTGATCGTTTTCGCAAGCTTCACGCGGTCGCTCTTCGAAATGAAAATATTGCTTTTCGTGATGAAGACATCGTTGTCCTGTGCGTCTATCGTGTTGCTGATGACACCGACGGGTACGACGAGCTCAGGAGTATTTTGTCCGTGCGTCTTGTCGGTCATGGACATGGTGAGTGTCCTTTCGGCAGCGACTATGTTACTGGGCTGATCAGCTCGCGCCAATAACGACTCGCAGACAAGAGTAATAGCAAGCGCGGAAAATAATGTCTTCATGGTGTAGCAGTTTCCAGATGATAGCTTGCGTTGACTTGAGCCCTTGATGTCCGATTGAGCAATGACATGGACAATAGAAGCTGCGCTCGAAATCACTAAGAAAAGGAAAGGTTTACGGCTAGATATATAGTTGATTGTAGAAAGTCAAATCCGCAACAATTTCCTCGCGGTGTTTCTGGATTAATTCTACGAAATCTCTTAGCGATAACTTTCAATGGCGTAGCCTCTTTACATTATCATTGTTCAATCGAACTCCAAGTGCTCAAGTTGACGTCCAATTTCCACGATGAAGACTTCGTTTTCCCTTCTTGCGATCACTGTTATCTATGTGTTGTCATTCGTGACAGCCGATCAGTTATCGGGGAATGCTGCCGCCACGGATTCCAATACCCCGGACATGGTGCCAATTGGTATCATTCGCAACAAGATAAATGCCAAGAACAACACCGTTCTCATGTCTGATAGCAACCTGTTTCTCTCGATGAGTGATCGTGTCAAGCTCGCAAAGACGATCAAGGAAATGTCGGTAGTCAGCCGTGATGCGGGCCCAGCTCGTACGATGAGTACTGACGATCTTTCCCGTCTTTTTGCTCGTATCGCAACGACGCCTGGTATGCTAACTCACGCGCAAGGCATCATCTCATCTGCGAAAAGTGGTGACACCAGTGCGTTGGCTGATCACCTGGTCGGTCTTTTGAGTGCCGCAGATTCGGCCGAACCCACTCCAAAGTCTATGGCCAGTCCTGCTTCTGATGCAGCGACTGATTCGACATAAGCAACTTGCCGTTTACTCTTGCACTCCATGCCATCGGCAATTAATCAGGTCAGTCTACACTGTAGACTCTACAGACAGACAACCTACAAAACAAAGAAGAAATGGATACCGATAATTACTTTATTTGCAATCAAAACGTTTTCTAATTATAATTTTCTTTGTTTGTTGAGGTGGTTTATCCCTCATTTTCATGGAATACGAAACAACATTCCCATCGAGCGTATTGGATATACGAATCAATCGGTCGATGAGAAAACAAGGCCATTTGAGAGAAATGGGTTGTCTTCGTACTGCACTCGTAAAAACGCGTCAGACATAAATTTTCTTTATTATTAAATGAATTGAGAATAGTGTGACGTCTCAAAGGACACCAGTAGCACTAGCAGCAGCAGCTGTGCCAGAGTCTTTGAGCACCAATGGGTCCGGATACTGCATGAGAGCACAAACGCGATCTCATTGTCTTTGGTATAAAAGTGGAGTTGTCTTCAGCGACAAGGCGTGACTAAATTTTTGCTCTAAATGACGGAAGAGCTGCCAAATCGATCAAAGCAACATACCGAAGACGTTTGTTTTCTGCTCTTGCAGGAACGTAATCATATTTTGAAAAAAATCTCATTGTATGCATCGAGACCGACGACAACCTTGGCAGCCATATCGAGACCGGTAAAATCTTCCGTGGATGACGTTCAAAGTAGCCTTTACCAAGCACTGGCCTCAAAGCTCCCGGGGATGACGTTCAAAGTATCCTTTACCAAGCACTAGCCTCACAGCTTGTGAAAGCGTTTTTTTGTTGCTGGTTTTTGCCTTTCATCACCTCGTTCGTCACAATGCTCGTTGATCCACTCACTAAACGAAGTTTTAATTCCAAGGACACGGTTCACCTGTACGCATGGTATTTCCAAGAGTATCAACGACAGAAAACTGGCCCCAATACAGTAGTAGCCTTGAGCATTAAAAATGTACGACCAACTTTACTGCGAGTCGTGGCGACACCTCCACGTGATGAAGTTGGTGGAAGACGAGAGAAGGAGCGTGCATTGGATGCTACAACGTGGATGCCACTCTCAATGCTATTGGTCTTGTGTATTGGCTTGGCCTGGGCAATCAATAACGATCGGTATGGCTCAATCCTGCAACTGGTCAAGCTGTTGTCAAGACAACAGAACGATGATCTGCAAATATTGGGGACAGTTTTTCTCATAACTTGACCAGTACTTTTAGCATGTTCAGAATGGTCGGAGTTAGAGACTCAAAATACTGCGGAGCGAATTACCAGCAAACTTACCTGTAAAAAGTACAAGTAACTTGAGTGATAAAATACATATATTCTCCATTTTGGTACCATCGCTTTCTCGTAACGTTTGATTCATTTGAGAACACTAGCTAAGTATTCTCCATTTTGAATCGCTATTTTATAGTAATATACTTACTAAGGTTTGATCAAGGCTGAACACACTCATCAAACTCGAGAAAACAAAGCGTAAAAAAAGCAGCTCATCTGATGATACTATTAAAGCACATCAAGCATTACTATGTATGTTGTTTTTTGGCAATGGTACTGATTTATTGCAGCAACATTGAGTCCAAAGAAACTGCAAACAACGTATATCATCCTTGATCGATCTTATCGTAGAATAAATGTTACGAAGAACTTAAGTCTCTACTTGGCATGAGTTAGGTTCTTGAAAGGACTGCATGAGCTATTTCCACGCTATTTCCACCTGTTTGCCGACGATGTGAGTAGCAAAAACATTTTGAAAAGCATTATATGAGAAATGCAAATGATTTGCTCGTTAACTTATTAAAATATCGAACCAACTGGAGCTGCTTCACTGCTCCTTTAGCTATGCTGCTTCATCCGATTCTTAATCAGAACCAGCTGAATCTTCTGAGGCAGGCATTGGGGCTTCGGTAGGGGCAACAACCGGAGCAGGAGTATCCAACGAAGCAGGGTCAGAACGAAGTGCAGCACTCAATAGACCCACAACGTGGTCCGCCACGTCACCGGTGTTTCCACTTCTACCAGCTGAAATTATCCCCGCCGCGTGTGAAAACATACTAGGTGTCGCTGCAATGCGCGTGAGAAGATCCATGAGTTTATCAGCACTCATCATAATCGCTGGATTTGTCTCCGAACTCGTCGAAAACATCTCTTTGATCGTTTTCGCAAGCTTCACGCGGTCGCTCTTCGAAATGAAAATATTGCTTTTCGTGATGAAGACATCGTTGTCCTGTGCGTCTATCGTGTTGCTGATGACACCGACGGGTACGACGAGCTCAGGAGTATTTTGTCCGTGCGTCTTGTCGGTCATGGACATGGTGAGTGTCCTTTCGGCAGCGACTATGTTACTGGGCTGATCAGCTCGCGCCAATAACGACTCGCAGACAAGAGTAATAGCAAGCGCGGAAAATAATGTCTTCATGGTGTAGCAGTTTCCAGATGATAGCTTGCGTTGACTTGAGCCCTTGATGTCCGATTGAGCAATGACATGGACAATAGAAGCTGCGCTCGAAATCACTAAGAAAAGGAAAGGTTTACGGCTAGATATATAGTTGATTGTAGAAAGTCAAATCCGCAACAATTTCCTCGCGGTGTTTCTGGATTAATTCTACGAAATCTCTTAGCGATAACTTTCAATGGCGTAGCCTCTTTACATTATCATTGTTCAATCGAACTCCAAGTGCTCAAGTTGACGTCCAATTTCCACGATGAAGACTTCGTTTTCCCTTCTTGCGATCACTGTTATCTATGTGTTGTCATTCGTGACAGCCGATCAGTTATCGGGGAATGCTGCCGCCACGGATTCCAATACCCCGGACATGGTGCCAATTGGTATCATTCGCAACAAGATAAATGCCAAGAACAACACCGTTCTCATGTCTGATAGCAACCTGTTTCTCTCGATGAGTGATCGTGTCAAGCTCGCAAAGACGATCAAGGAAATGTCGGTAGTCAGCCGTGATGCGGGCCCAGCTCGTACGATGAGTACTGACGATCTTTCCCGTCTTTTTGCTCGTATCGCAACGACGCCTGGTATGCTAACTCACGCGCAAGGCATCATCTCATCTGCGAAAAGTGGTGACACCAGTGCGTTGGCTGATCACCTGGTCGGTCTTTTGAGTGCCGCAGATTCGGCCGAACCCACTCCAAAGTCTATGGCCAGTCCTGCTTCTGATGCAGCGACTGATTCGACATAAGCAACTTGCCGTTTACTCTTGCACTCCATGCCATCGGCAATTAATCAGGTCAGTCTACACTGTAGACTCTACAGACAGACAACCTACAAAACAAAGAAGAAATGGATACCGATAATTACTTTATTTGCAATCAAAACGTTTTCTAATTATAATTTTCTTTGTTTGTTGAGGTGGTTTATCCCTCATTTTCATGGAATACGAAACAACATTCCCATCGAGCGTATTGGATATACGAATCAATCGGTCGATGAGAAAACAAGGCCATTTGAGAGAAATGGGTTGTCTTCGTACTGCACTCGTAAAAACGCGTCAGACATAAATTTTCTTTATTATTAAATGAATTGAGAATAGTGTGACGTCTCAAAGGACACCAGTAGCACTAGCAGCAGCAGCTGTGCCAGAGTCTTTGAGCACCAATGGGTCCGGATACTGCATGAGAGCACAAACGCGATCTCATTGTCTTTGGTATAAAAGTGGAGTTGTCTTCAGCGACAAGGCGTGACTAAATTTTTGCTCTAAATGACGGAAGAGCTGCCAAATCGATCAAAGCAACATACCGAAGACGTTTGTTTTCTGCTCTTGCAGGAACGTAATCATATTTTGAAAAAAATCTCATTGTATGCATCGAGACCGACGACAACCTTGGCAGCCATATCGAGACCGGTAAAATCTTCCGTGGATGACGTTCAAAGTAGCCTTTACCAAGCACTGGCCTCAAAGCTCCCGGGGATGACGTTCAAAGTATCCTTTACCAAGCACTAGCCTCACAGCTTGTGAAAGCGTTTTTTTGTTGCTGGTTTTTGCCTTTCATCACCTCGTTCGTCACAATGCTCGTTGATCCACTCACTAAACGAAGTTTTAATTCCAAGGACACGGTTCACCTGTACGCATGGTATTTCCAAGAGTATCAACGACAGAAAACTGGCCCCAATACAGTAGTAGCCTTGAGCATTAAAAATGTACGACCAACTTTACTGCGAGTCGTGGCGACACCTCCACGTGATGAAGTTGGTGGAAGACGAGAGAAGGAGCGTGCATTGGATGCTACAACGTGGATGCCACTCTCAATGCTATTGGTCTTGTGTATTGGCTTGGCCTGGGCAATCAATAACGATCGGTATGGCTCAATCCTGCAACTGGTCAAGCTGTTGTCAAGACAACAGAACGATGATCTGCAAATATTGGGGACAGTTTTTCTCATAACTTGACCAGTACTTTTAGCATGTTCAGAATGGTCGGAGTTAGAGACTCAAAATACTGCGGAGCGAATTACCAGCAAACTTACCTGTAAAAAGTACAAGTAACTTGAGTGATATAATACATATATTCTCCATTTTGGTACCATCGCTTTCTCGTAACGTTTGATTCATTTGAGAACACTAGCTAAGTATTCTCCATTTTGAATCGCTATTTTATAGTAATATACTTACTAAGGTTTGATCAAGGCTGGACACACTCATCAAAACTCGAGAAAACAAAGGGTAAAAAAAGCATCTCATCTGATCATACTATTAAAGCATATCTAGCATTACTATGTATGTTGTTTATTGGCAGTGGTACTGATTTATTGCAGCAACATTGAGTCCACAGAAACTGCAAACAACTTATATCATCCTTGATCGATCTTATTGTTACGAAGAACCTAAGTCTCTACTTGGCATGAGTTAGGTTCTTGAAAGCACTGCATGCGCTATTTCCACGCTATTTCCACCTGTGTACCTACGTTGTGAGTAGCAAGAACATTTTGAAAAGCATTATATGAGAAATGCAAATGATTTGCTCGTTAACTTATTAAAATATCGAACCAACTAGAGCTGCTTCACTGTTCTTTTAGCAATGCTGCTTCATTCGATTTCTAATCAGAACCAGCTGGTGAATTTGCTAATGCAGGCATTGGGGCTTCGGTAGGGGCAACAACCGGAGCAGGAGTATCCACCGAAGCTGGATCAGAACGAAGTGCAGCACTCAATAGACCCACAACGTGGTCCGCCACGTCACCGGTGTTTCCACTTCTAGCAGCTGAAATAATACCCGCCGCGTGTGAAAACATACTAGGTGTCGCTGCAATGCGCGTGAGAAGATCCATGAGTTTGTCAGCACTCATCATAATCGCTGGATTTGTCTCCGAACTCGTCGAAAGCATCTCTTTGATCGTTTTCGCAAGCTTCACGCGGTCGCTCTTCGAAATGAAAATATTGCTTTTCGTGATGAAGACATCGTTGTCCTGTGCGTCTATCGTGTTGCTGATGACACCGACGGGTACGACGAGCTCAGGAGTATTTTGTCCGTGCGTCTTGTCGGTCATGGACATGGTGGGTGTCCTTTCGGCAGCGACTATGTTACTGGGCTGATCAGCTCGCGCCAATAACGACACGCAGACAAGAGTAATAGCAAGCGCGGAAAACAATGTCTTCATATTGTAGCAGCATCCAGATGATAGCTTGCGTTAACTTGAGCCCTTGATGTCCGATTGAGCAATGACATGGACAATAGAAGCTGCGCTCGAAATTACTACGAATGGAATGGTTTACGGCTAGATATATAGTTGATTGTCGAAAGTCAAATCCGCAACAATTTCCTCGCGGTGTTTCTGGATTAATTCTACGAAATCTCTTAGCGATAACTTTCAATGGTGTAGCCTCCTTACATTATCATTGTTCAATCGAACTCCAAGTGCTCAAGTTGACTTCCAAGCTCCACGATGAAGACTTCGTTTGCCCTTCTTGCGATCACTGTTATCTATGTGTTGTCATTCGTGACAGCCGATCAGTTATCGGGGAATGCTGCCGCCACGGATTCCAATACCCCGGACATGGTGCCAATTGGTATCATTCGCAACAAGATAAATGCCAAGAACAACACCGTTCTCATGTCTGATAGCAACCTGTTTCTCTCGATGAGTGATCGTGTCAAGCTCGCAAAGACGATCAAGGAAATGTCGGTAGTCAGCCGTGATGCGGGCCCAGCGCGTACGATGAGTACTGACGATCTTTCCCGTCTTTTTGATCGTATCGCAACGACACCTGGTATGCTGACTCACGCGCAAGGCATGATCTCATCTGCGAAAAGTGGTGACACCAGTGCGTTGGCTGATCACCTGGTCGGTCTTTTGAGTGCCGCAGATTCGGCCGAGCCCACTCCAGCTAGTCCAGACGTTTCTGATTCTGATGCAGCGACTGATTCGACATAAGCAACATGCCGTTTACTCTTACACTCCATGCCATCGGCAATTAATCAGGTCAGTCTACACTGTAGACTCTACAGACAGACAACCTACAAAACAAAGAAGAAATGGATGCCGATAATTACTTTTTTGCAATCAAAACGTTTTCTAATTTGAATTTTCTTTGTTTGTTGAAGTGGTTTATCCCTCATTTTCATGGAATACGAAACAACATTCCCATCGAGCGTATTGGATATACGAATCAATCGGTCGATGAGAAGACAAGGCCATTTGAGAGAAATGGGTCGTCTTCGTACTGCACTCGTAAAAACGCGTCAGACATAAATTTTCTTTATTATTAAATGAATTCAGAATAGTGTGAACGTCTCGAAGGACACCAGTAGCACTAGCAGCAGCACTTGTGCCAGAGTCTTTGAGCACCAATGGATTCGGATACTGCATGAGAGCACAAACGCGATCTCATTGTCTTTGGTATAAAAGTGGAGTTGTCTTCAGCGACAAGGCGTGACTAAATTTTTGCTCTTAATGATGTAAGAGCTGCCAAATCGATTAAAGCAACATACCGAAGACGTTTGTTTTCTGCTCGTAATTTGGGATAGGTCTCATCGTATGCCTCGAGACCGACGACAAACTTGGTAGCCATATTGAGACCGGTAAAATCTCCCGTAGATGACGTTCAAAGTAGCCTTTACCAAGCTATCCTAATGGGAGCGCAGAACTTAATGAACTTATTACCGCCATTGTTTATCAGTCGTAGTTGGTCCCACTCTTGGTATTGATTATCGCGAGGCGATGGGATCGGGCCTTGACTGCTAATAATATTTGTTCCCATTGAGCGAACCAGGAGGCGGCAAAAGTTACTGATGATTTTAATGCGGAAGAGAGTACTGAGGAGTTAGATCGTCACAGAGGAACATGGCAACAAGCATGGGTGTCCCTGGAAGTTGCATAAAAGCAAAGATGGAGAAGAAGATGTGGATGTTGTCGTGGCAACTCGAGTTCCAGTGGTGTAATGGCTCAATAGTTCGATTAACCGTTTTCGCTCAGTGTTTATCGAAGCTCGATATCTTGGAGATGAAAGATATTAGCAGATTTGGTGATCACGAAAGTGCAGGGGCTTGTGGATGAACGTGCTGTGACTAAAGTCAGTGCACAACTAGACAACTACGCCGTCAATACTGGCGCTATTTTGGTTGCAGGTGGTGGATAAAAGGATTTGCGGTTTCCCATTACAGGGAGATGACAATTCTTTGACCACAATTCTCCTCAGATGGCGACAATCCCGTTGCCCCACGGCTGATTGTCGAGGTGGAATTATCAAACCGAAGCATTACAAGGGCCCAAACGTTTTGCCGAGAATACTTTGAACTGATTCCACAGCTTAACGCTGTGCTTCTATTCAAGTTTTTTGGCCGCCGTGTGAATGGAACGTTTGCCTGCGTTGCCATTCTTTATCGACGGGCAAGAAACCGAGTGTTGGTTGCGGCTGATGTGAGTTTTGGAAGTGCTCCGCTTGATTTTCGTACATTGAATTTACTCGATCCCTTCCGTAATCGTCGACAATTGCATCTCGTGCCAATGCCCGTCCCACTGCTGACTAGTTGGTTCGCTGAAAATAATCCGTTCGTGCGAATTTCTACAGCTTATGTGTTTGATGCTGCACTAATGCCCAGAACCAATCAGCCCGTTGTTGCACCACAAGTAGGCTTTCCAAACATTTTCATTGACCTTTGGTCCATTTGCATAGTCGTGGATACAATCTGGAACTAGCTAGGTGGAATTCCATCCATACTAGTAACAGTTTTTAAGGCCATGGTTCTCAAATCTGATATGTCCCACTCCCCAAATAAAGGACACTTTTGGACCACGAAACCATTTTCATTCTATGCGACAGTCATGCGGCTCGTGCTGATTGTCATTTTGAAAAATGTTCGGTCCCACGCAAGGCCGTTGTTAAACCTTAGCTCAGCCAAGACTGAATGGGTTTTACGAGAAGAAATGCATTTACAATGGTAGGAAATTATCTCATGCGTTTTTTTTACTTTACGTTTTTATTCTTCTTAGTTCCTTGTGCCGCAATTGCTGTGTAGCAAGCAAGAGATAGGCTGATGTTTCTGAGCTTTTTGTGGATGGTAGCAAATAAGTATTGTGATTTGCGACGTTTTAGTGCTGGCTCGGTGGAATTTGCTACATGTTTTTGAATAAGCACGTGTCTACCCAAATCAGCTGCCTTTTGAAGATAGTAAATAAACTCTAGCGTTATGTCTACATCCACACTGTCCTTGAAAGCGCGCGTCGAGGCAATAGATCTCACTCCTAAAGAAAAGGTACGCTCTTCTTAATCCTATCTGTTTGGCTGTTTTGGGACTATATGTATCCGTTTGATCCCGCAGATGATGGTGATGATGCGTGGTAAGGACATCGTGTTTGTCCGAACGACGGACAGTGAGGAGTTTTACACGATTCGAAACGCCAAAATTTCATAAAGCGTGCTGTGGTCTCGCCAGATGGATTAGATGTGCTTGTGCTTAAGGGAAATTGCATGCATGTTAAGATAAGATATACAAGATGTCAAAGCTGTAAATGAAAGCAGCTGTGCACCCCTGATAAAAACGGGTGACGGCAGTATGCAATCCAGCAGCAATAATGGCGAATTCGCTACCGTCGCCGAGATTGGTGGCTACAATACATACACCCGCGAAGATGATGTCAAAGTTTGGCTCAGTGAACTGGCGTTTTTTGCTATACGCTGAGAGGGTTTGGCAGTGACGCCTACGCTACTTAAGTCTTAAACCGATATGCAACTGTACATACAGTTATGTCAATTCAGGGTGCGTGCTTACTCTAACATAATTAGAGAATTTACGTACGGCTTTTATAATGACATGGATTAAAGAAGCTTTGTGTAATTATGCAGCTGACTGTGCCATTCACTGCTTAGGTGCAAAGAAGTCCTGTATACTTCTTTGGTGAAACTCTTTCATCGTTTTGTACTTCATTGCTGTGCTCTCCATATTGATTACATGACGCTGATAACTCCTCTTTCTTTTCCATTTTATTGTCAATAAACAGTTCCCACATCCGCTAAGCTGTATGTCCTTACCTGCACTGACAGCACGAAGGTACTTGTCAAAGCAACTGGGCAGCTACAATACGTGATGGTTTGTAGACACCAGTGATGGAGTGGCAAGAGCGTGCTGCGCACCGCGAAGTAGGAACGCCTGCGCGTTATTTCCTTCCAAATTGAAAAATTTCGCGTGACATAGACGTCGAGCAAGTGCTGTAGCAGTCCATCAACATTTTGAGCATTGGCAAATACTCGACTTGACAAAATTGGCCACCATGAAGCTGTAACATGGGGCAAACGTAAATACCTAATAAATAGCACACTGAGCCATAACGACAACATACGTGAGGAATAGTCAGCAGATATTTTTTTTCAGCAGTGGTTTTAGCATCGCTGGAAACTTGTGCAATGCTGCAGCCAGCTGATCTCTAGCTTGGTTTTCATTCCCTAGAAAGAAACTGCGGTATACAGAGCAAAATTAGCTTTGGACTGCCTGTGACGAATGCATTTACTTACTGAGCAAGAGCGAGCGAAAACTGTAGATTAGGCAGTGCCGCTATGGTGTCCGGTGCACCTGAAGAAGCTTTTTTGGGACCCTTTTTCTTTTCACTGCTTGCGAAGCAATCTACAGCGGGTGTCTTGGAATCGAATAAGTCGATAAGAAACTGACATTGGCGAGATGTCAGCGCATAGAAATCAATCGCCAGAAGTACGTTCTTTGGGTCCCCTTGAGGATCTAAACTGAGCAGTAGTCTAGCAGTGTCGAAAGCGCTCCGCATACATCCTCGTCGTCCAACTACCGTAATGAGCAAAACCAGCACTCGAAAGAAACCCTCGTTGTGCTCCGTTTGAATATCCATGCGGCGGTTTTCTTTCGATACATCGAAGTGACCAGTCCACGCCAGTTCCAGCATGTATATGCACCTCTTAATGCAGTCGGTGACGCAAATATGTGTGACGGACACAAAATACAATACTTGAGAATCGTTTTTCGTTTGAGAATCGCTCGGCAAGCCATTCTCATCTGAGAATGGATCTGGAGGGATAGGGTAAATTGTCACTAATCGGCGTCAGCTTTTTTGAGAATGAGAATGTTTTTTTTGCGTTTTGGACCAGGGACTAAGCTAGATTTTATTATTACATGTGTCCCACCCCACTTTTGATATCTATCAACAAATCACCAACAATATTGGGAGGTGGTGTCCCTCTGAAATTTGATGTGCCCAATAAGAGACTTTTGATTGAATGCGGAACCAGTACTAGTATATACACTACACCACCCTACCATCGTTTTACAAAAATATTAATTTTCAAAGTATTTAGAGAACTGGTCCATGCCTTCTGTATTACATGTGTTGTGTCTTGCAGCTCTAGATTTTCAAAACAGAGTTTCAACACCTCCACGATTGTACGAGTTCCGGTTGTAGCCTTTACAATCAGTCACTACTGGTGCAGAATTATCGGTACTCTATTAAAAATTAGCTCTATTTATCTATCAGTTAGCATTAAAATGAGGACGCTGTGGAGAATGGAAGACATACGCACCTCAGTGTAAACACCGGGAATAAGCTGAGGAAGCATCCAAACGCATGCACTGGGTAATCCTTGAAGTTAAGTATGTATGTATCCTGCAAAAAAATATATCTATTAGCAACGCTTAGTAACAATCTTTGCGTGCGACTTTATTTCAACACTCACTGGAAGAAAACGGAAGGCCGCCGACGCACACAGCACAAAATAGGCACTGATACTGACTACAAGTCACAAAAACAACAAGATCAAATGCCGAAGTTAGCAACACGTGTAAGAGGTCTTGCTTCAATAGGCAAAATGGTCTGCCATAAGGGCAGTGGACAGAACCAAATTTCCTTTGGTTTTGTCTGTAATAGGAGTTACGAGATCGGGAACGCTGTACACAAGCGAAACAAACTAATAGTTAGCCCGGTGAGCCGTCTAAACACTTCAGTTAGACGTACCTGTGGTGACGCATAAATGAATAAATACACAAGCCAAAAATGTAGCAAGATTGGATGGCTTTTCGTAGCTTATGACATCAGTCACGCTGCGCCCGTGACTTCGGGCGATTCCAACGCTGGCCAGCACAATCATGAGCCCAATTGATCCGTGGCGGATGACGGTCGTAACGAAATGGAGTGTTCACGTCTTGTGTACATGGCCAAATGTGAATGGGCCGAGTAGTAGACCGAAGAGTACTAAAAGGCGATACAAGTCCGAGCTGTTGAACTTGTCGGAGCACTCCCAGACAATAGATGTGGCAGAAGGACGTGGACGAACAATTACTCGCAAAGACTTCAGGACCGCTGCATTTAGACCAGATTTAGAAGTAACAACGTAAGTGGATATCAAAGCATGTTAAGAAAATTGCTAGCGTACCGACATCATAGATCGCCAAGTCACCATATAGATACACTGTGATGCATGCGTAAAAGGCAAAGGTTTCGCGTTCGCTAAAGAGCATCTCTGCCATTTCGACCAGCTCCATCTGCACCACAAAACCGTAAAATTACACTTTCTGCACTACACAGAACTCTCAGGGCGCGCCTTGTTTGATAAATCAAAGTGAAACCTGTGCTCACTTGACTTTGTCCGCAACTTCCTCACCAATACATCTTGCTTCAGCAGCACAAAGCCAACATACCATACCATGTGATGATGAGATTTAATGATCCATAAGAAACTTCAATCCACCCAAAACGCGCCAGGACAGGTGGGATGGTTCAAAGTCAACTTTTGACTCCAGTCAAAGCGTTCAAGTGTTCTCGCTACGATCTCGAGTGCCATAAGAAACGATTTTACACGTACACAGATATCGCGAAAGAAACGTGATGCGGGCCACAAATATTGTTCATCGCTTTTTGCTCTGTAATTGTGGTGGAGCCGATTTCCAAATCCATGACCGAAGTCGTGGGTGGAATCCGGATACCCACTGGCCCGGACGACCAACTATCGGAGGGGGTACTCCGTCGATCCTGATCAGCATCGGAATCAGATGAATCACCACTATGGTGACTGATCTGGTCCTCCCGGTCATCTGGCCGGTCTTCATGCTCGTCAGGATCTATGTTTAACTTCATCTCACCTTGTGTACCCGTCGATCGGGGCTGATTACACTCACTTAGGTGGACTCGGTGACGAAAAGGATGATCTTGATCAGGTCGGAGGGTTGGACCTTCTCGAGACGGGGGTTGTCCTCGGGTGGAAATCTTCACCGGAGAACGGGTTGGGGTCGACACTTATTCAGTATCTAGGCACTGATCAGGAAAGTTCGTCTGATCAGGCCAGCCAATGAGAGAGAGATATAACGAAACCAAGAAAACGCGATCAATCCACGATCTTCCACAGTAATCCACAAACGTTATCTCCACAAAACCTTTACCAATATTATTAACGTGTTCCAAACACGTGCGCGTTGCGGGTGAGGTTCGATCACCTAAAAACAAACCCGTCGGGGGCCTTCCGGTAAGCCAAAATGCGTCTTAGCGCGTCTTAACCGGGAAATAGATGAGCAAGAGGGGACTAATCAACCCTGTGCTCCCAATGACCGCACACGTGGCGGAGCGACTCTTTGCTTTAGGGGGAAAATCTAAACCTGTTATTATATATGCAATGTCCTTTACCTGTGTACCATACATCAACTCATGCCTGACCTTTACTTCGAACCTATTTACTTCGTCGCACGGTTGCGTAACACCCTCTTGCCCATCCTGGCTGCACCTTCAAGCTGACCTGTACCGATTCTGCCCCGATCATGACCCGACTCTTCAGAAGATCTTCAACCTATCCTGATCTTCAACAAACGACCTTGAAACCACTTGAGACCTGCTCTTCAGCACTTGTTCACTTCATATATAGTCCGACCAAACCGAGAACTCACTTGCCCTTGCTTATCAACGCTGATCAGAGGCTGATCGGCCCTGATCACGATCGCCATAGTCATCGACCAAGTGATCAGGTGGTGATCAGGCTGATCAGCCCTTGATCACCTCGGGAACGCCCTGGGTCATCATCATCACGACTCAATTCATCTTCCAGACCATACTTCCGATCTTTATACACCGTCAGGACAACCATACAACACCGATCTCGGCTGATCAGGCCTGATCAGGCCTGATCAGGCCTTGCCACATCATCTTCGGACCAACCAAAGGTTCACATCACTCGTACAACCTGTTAATCCACCTGCCCGATCTTCATTCATCATTTGATCTTCCTTCTCCGGGCATGGCAAGCCGATCAGGCTGTAACTTTGTATCATAACCAACTTCCACCAATATACCATTCAGAAATTGGCTGGTCACCTGCCCTTGGTATGTCATGTCAACAATCACTATTTCTTATTATATCCACGAGAACTCCACTTAGTGACTGTGACCACGATCGTGATCGTGATCTCCATCATTCCGCCAGTGCCTGGGACTGGGCTTAACGACCATACTTGGCTGATTCTTCCACGTCGTAAATATCCGTTGGCCACCACCTTTTCTTCTTAATCGTGATCGACCTTTTCCCACCCATCAACCGTCATATGTTGATGGGTGTTCTATCGTCACCAATCAACGGCCATGTGTGGTCCACTTCAGTCCCAATATTTCCGATCGCTTCACCACAGCCGCCCCTGAGACTAACTGTAGCCGCACAACGACTGCAGTTCGACTCACTCACTTTTGAACTTCCTCTCTGGTGATCACCATGGCCGACGCAAGCCAATCTCCTCTTCCTTCTTCGTCTTCTTCGGCTGCCCGCCCGATCGCTTCTTCGCCCTCCGTCTCCAGCTCGGCTACCCCTGCGATCGCCCCGATCACGACTTCTACGCCGATCACGACCAGCCTCATCCGACCGACAACTGCTCTCGCTTCATATCGACCGTCTTGGAGTCTTCCTGCTCGACCCTCGTCAGATCGCCCTCTCCGTTCCTTGGAGCAGCTCACTCGGTTGATAGATGGATCGGGCCCATTCACGTTGGGGCCCGTGGAGACTTGTCGGCTACGATCGGAACTCCGAAGTGCAATTCCCGAGTTGGTTTCTCTGTACGATACCAACCGGGCACTTACGGCTGAGTTATCCGATCATCGGATCGCGGCTGATACCTCGGCACGTGATTCCGCTGATCTGGCTACCCAACTGTCGGTTCTCCGGCTAGATCATGATCGGCTTGGCAAAGATCATGACCGGCTTGACCAAGAATTGCGAGACCTGACTGATCGCTTTCAGGGTGTGACGGTGGAGCGTGATCAGTTGTCAGCTGACCTCGCTGCTCTTCGACTTTCCAAGCCTTCGGACACCGTCGCCACCTTACAGTCGCTGATCGACACGATGGCTATCACCATCCGTAATCAGGGTACGTCCATCTCATTCACTCCTTTTATAATCCGTATTTGACTCTCCATGTTAACTTCCAGATGAACGTATCGAATCCATGAAGAGTTCGATGGTCGAGATGGTAGATCATCTGCAGCGCATCGATGATCACCGTCTCGACCGTGATCAGCTTCTGCACGACAAAATACGTACTGCCGAGGATGTAGAGCGTCGGGAGATTGAGGCTCGTTATTCGGATAAGCAGGTCCAGCTCTTGACCAAACAGCTGGCTGATTCTCGTATTGGTCGCACTGATATACAGAAGAGGCTGGATGAGAGTCGGAAAGTGGCTGAAAATTGCCGGCATGAGCTTAATCTCGCTCGGGTCAAACTTGAGACCCTAGAGCTTGATGATCGTGCCTGGCTTCAGCATAACGCTGACCTGAAGAGTCTCGCGGTACAAACCATGGACAGGTGGACCAAAACAGACACCGGTTCAGGATCAGTCCAGACGGCCTTGCAACGACTTCCCGGCCTGATCAGCTCGTTCGCTCCATCTGGCACACCGCCGCAATCTCCTGCGTTTGCCCCGCCTTCGCCCGCGTCCTCCGTCGCTTCTTTGCCTGTTCGTAGTGCTGATCAGCCCGTGATCAGCACTTCACAAGCTCCCGCGTCATCTCAATCTCGTCCACCGGCGACTCCGCGACCAGCGCCTTCGGCCTCGAGTTCTGGGAAGCGTAAGCAGACCAGCTCGTCGAAGCAAAGGATGAGTCTCGCCAAGCGATCACGTCTTATGGTCGAATCGGATGACAAATCAACCGATCTGGACGAGAGGACGTTGTCTGTTCTGGCTCGATCGCGCAGCACTGATCGCCGTACGTCAACACCGAGTTATTCCGGGGTGAATTCGCTGGCTCAGGCCGTCACTTTACTGGAGTCCGATGACGACGATGACGATGATTTCGAGGAGGAACCACCGGCTCAAGCTGATCCTGACATTTCTCCGACGACCACTGGGGCAGCGATCGCTCCGCCACCTAATTTTACGGGCGTCTTCATTCCTGCAGATCGATCGTCGATCAAAGAAAACGATTACAGCTACGATCCGAACCGACCGTTCATGAATCTGTATGTCGTTATGCAGGGGAGGCCGACTCCCGCTCACATGGCCACACGGAAACCTTGGAGTGATGATCAGGTCTGGGATCTGACGCCTCGGGTTCTCGAAGTGCGGCAGAAAAGCGTTCCTCGCTTGTGGTCCCGCCCGCCAGGCTGGATCTTTCCGATCAGATCGCCGGCACCCAAAGACAAGCAGTGGCAACCAAGGTTGCTGACCAGAAATGCTATCGAACTCATGATCAATTCAGGTCCTCCTGACAACCATGCCCGGGCTGACGTTCCCTGATCGCCCTTGGTTTGTCGAGCTACAGGGGCGCCTGGCTTTATATCACCAAGAGCACGTGCAAGCCATATGGGAGGCGACTCACCATTTCCCGATCACGACGGCAAGGCGCGTGGATCGAGCAATACCATCATGCTCGCAAGCGCCGACGCACCAAAGCCGGGGCTGCTTGGGCCACGATCTGCGATTATGTCGTCGACGGAATTCAGCACGGCGAGTGTGATCTGGACGTTTTCCTGTTCCCTGGCGTCCTGCATTTAACTGTTCGTCGAGCGGGATCGCGAGGACTCAGGCTGACGGCGGGGATTGGTATCCCGGTTATGGGCACATAACTCCGGTCGCCACACTGCGTGATTGCTTGCTCTGGACCGATCAGCATGAGCCTTGGCGAAACCAGTTCCGATCAAGTCCCATGGATCATCCAGGATACAAGATTGCTCGCCTGCGCACTAAATATGGTCCATGATCGTCGTGATAACCAACTTTTATTTCGTTCTCCATAATCACTTAATATATCACGACATTCCTTGATGATCTTCTCGTTCCACTTTCGTAAATCTTGTTCATGTCTCATTATCACTTCCATCTTGTAGGTCGATCGTTCTCATGTGTACAGGTATAATTCTTGAGTAATATATATATGTATATGCATTCGTTTCTTCCAAACCAGTCCAACCGCCCTGATCTCCACTTGCCCGATCATCATATTTGCTGATCAGTCACAGTGTGTCAACCCAGGCTATTGAGATTCCTGGTTACCCTCTTCGTGGGTTTGCATCACCTCAAAACGATTCATTCTCACCCAATCACGTTCGAATTCCCTCAGTAACGCTCCACAATTCAGATCACGCTCATCTATCCACTCGGGATCGCCGTAACCCTTCCAACGAACCAAATATTCACGGTGGGTCCGGCCAAAACGGGTCTTCTTGCCTGATCGGGTATCCAAAACCTTCTCCACCTCGAATTCGTTCGGGTCCAACATTCTTTCCCAACTATCCTCAGGTAAGAGAGCCTCGTCAAAATCAAACCTTGGCTGATCATCACATGACAGCCTAGTCTTAGGCCGATCCTCGGACCAGTTTCAACTTTGACAAGTGAACAATCGGGAAAATTCCATAATCAGTACCCGCGGTAATCAGTCGAGCGGCATGATCACCGATTAGTTCGGCTACACGGAACGGTCCATGCCATAAATGTGCTAATTTCTTGGCATATCCTTCTTTCACACGATCCAAGTAAAGCCAAACTCTTGATCCTGGCTCGATATTATGCGAATCGGCCTGATCATTGTTCCGATCAGCTCTTTCTTGGATGGCCCTTCGTAACCGTTCGTTAACTTGTTCCCGCGCATGTTGGTAGGGACGTTGGAGTCCCATGCGCCATCGACAAGCTTCGCGATCTCGACCTCGTGTGCAACCAACAGGGATCACCGACTCGATGGTAGATCGGGGGTCCCAACCATATGCCAGATAGAATGGGGTATCTCCCCTGATCCGATCAAACGAGGAATTCAAAGCAAACACCAGTCTCTCCGCATATTCATCCCAATCTTGTTGCGCGGAGTCTGCGACATACATCTAAATAGCCCTGGTCAACGTTTGTACCATCTGCTCGGCTTTACCATTCGCCTGTGGACGGTACGCCATGGTCGCGCTCTGTTTCTGGCCAAGCATCTGATTAAAAGATCGGAACACCTCGGCCATAAAACCTGGTTCACGATCATGCCTGATCACTTCACTGGCTCCAAACCGTCGGAACACACATTCTTCGTAACTGCAAGCGACTTGTTGAGCCGTTCGTGTAGATCCCGCTTTCGCGATCACCAATCCCGTGAACAGATCAGTCCAGATCAGCAACTCTGTATTGCCCTTGAACGATTTTGGCAGGGACGGTATGTGATCCATCGCTATCACTTGGAAAGGTAGGTCGCCTGGATATTTCCAGGTGATCTTCCCCGGATGTTTGGCATACCTTTTCCAGTTTCGCAATCCGTACATGTCCCAACAAACTTTTGTATACTTCGATATAATCCTCTCCAATGGAAATGTTTACGGATCCTGTGGTACGTTCGTCCTACGCCCTGGTGGCCACCCTCCAAACTGACATGATAGTGGTGTAAGATATCAGCTTGTAAAGTCTCCGGGATCACGAGTCTGGCCGATCGATCCAAATCCGCATCGGCCTGATCAGCTGATACATAATAAAACAATAGATCATTTTCGTCGATCTCGTAGTTAGACGCGATCTTGGCACAATCTTTTGCCTCGCTCTGGCTCAGCTTCTCCAGATCACCCTTTAGAAACGCCTTCAAATCACCGATCCATTTTTCCTCGTCTTGAGCCTTGAGAATTCTTTCGATCCGCATCTCTTGTACTATTTCCTCTGTCAGGCTTTCGCGAGAGGGTGATCTGTTGGGTGGTGATCTGGTTCGTGATCTCGTCGTGATCAAGATCTGGGCTGCTTCCTTATCATTTTCCACACGGATCAGCTCCGGCAGCCTATTGATCTCCACCAGTTCTTCCAACAACGCTTGATCAGTGATTATCGATCCGGCCTGATCACGCATAGCCATAGTTGCTAAGTGATCTGCACTCCGATTCCAATCACGTTTCACATGCAAAAGATCGTGTCTTGGCCACCCACGTAAAGCTTTCATAACGCGATCATTCAGCAGTTTCAGACGCGGCGCCTTACAGTCGATCTCTCCAGTGATCTGCCGAATCACCAAGTTTGAATCTCCGCATACAATTATTCTTCCAATCTTTTGCTCTCGCAAGAGATCCAAACCTAGTAGCAGACCACGGTATTCAGCTTCATTGACCGTGATACCTGGAGTATAATCTGAATCGGCCGATATAACAGTCCATTCTGGCAGTTTCCATAGCAACGCGCTATACGCCCCTACACCTTTCTTCACACTCGCTGATCCGTCGAAGCTTACAACGATCAGATCTTCTTCTGAGCCGACAATCGGTGGGGGTATAGTGATCGATTCACGTGGTTGCTTCCGAGGAGCGACCTCAATCAGGGCTTCATCGACTTCTGATCGGGGCGTGATGCTGGCCGCCAGCGTCCCAAGTATTTCTTCTTCGCCCTTGGTGCACTTAATGATCTCCAAAGCCCACTGAGATAGCACCGCTGCCCATCGCCCCAGTCTCCCGTCTAAACCATTCGCGGATAGTAACCACGCCAGACTAGATCGTTTGGATAGTACCTTGATTGATCTAGTTACCAGCATAGAATAGCAAACATCCAACACACGTAATAACGCTAGCACTTCCTTATCCACAATGCCATAGTTAACTTCATTCGGTTTCAATGTTCGGCTTGTGAACGTCACCGGGCAATAAACCCCATCGTGATCTTGGACCAGTGCGGCCGATATTACCCATTTACTAGCATATAAGATCACCACGGGAATCTTCTCCGGATCGAAGTGTTTCAATATCGGCGTCGAGATCATCTTCGCCTTTAACATACTGAAGGCTACCATAGCGCGATTCATGTGGTCTTCCGACCCCGGCACAGTTCGATCAGTTGGTGATCCAATCTCGA
>MIQA02023826.1:0-21501 GCA_001887855.2 Sclerospora graminicola
AAGGCATTTACGTAAAACGGTGTGTGCTTGGTAGAAGCATGCACCGAGTTGTTTATAGCAAACTCAGTGAGTGGTAAATAATCACTCCACTGCTCGAAGGCATGTGCGTAAGAACGCAACATGTCGCCGAGAACGCGGTTAACGCGCTCAGTCTGCCCATCCGTTTCCGGATGGTCCGCGGTTGACATCTTCAGCTGCGTGCCCAGTAATGAGAACGTTTCTTGCCAGAAACGCCCTGTAAATCTTGGATCACGATCCGAGACTATGTTCTCCGGCATTCCGTGTAAACGGAATACCGTGTCAACGAATATCCGCGCCGTTTGCGCAGCGGTGACATTCGCTGACACTGCAGCAAGATGAACTATCTTACTGAAACGGTCTACAAAGACCCCTATGCCTGTTTTCCGACTGTGATCAGCCGGAAGACCAAAGATAAAATCCATAGAAATGGACTTCCAACACTCTGTCGGAACCGGCAGAGATTGGAGGGGAGCCTGCGCGGACTGTGCGGGCTTGACGCGCTGGCAAATCTCGCAAGCGCGGACGTACTTACGCACCCATTTATATTGATTACGCCAGTAGAAATCGCGTGCGAGAGAAGCATACGTCTTCTCTCGACCCTGATGCCCCGAAATCGGTGCATCATGGTACTCAAACAAAAGTTGATGTTTGAGATCATCGTCGTTTGGAACGACAATGCGGTTGATATCATCTTGGTCTGTGCTGTAGTACAACAGACCATCGTGCAATTGGTAGCGATGCACGCATGCGCGAAGGAACTCAGGAAGTTCCTTGCGTTTCCGATCTGATTGATCACTCAAGTAATCGATCAGTAGGCGAGTTTCCTCGTCGTTCTTGTACGCTTGACGTATTTGTCGCACAAGCGGCGAAGACAGATCGGTGCAGCGTATCGCGTTTGCACTGATTGCTTCGGTTACGGACGGGTTCGTCTCGTAATCGGGGCGTCGTGATAGCGCATCCGCTACCACGTTCAGCTTTCCCGGTTTATACTCAACCGTGAAGTTGTATTCTGCAAAAAATGACAGCCAACGTGCCATTCTTTGAGAGATGTGTGGCGAATTCACGGCCGTGCGTAGTGACACATGGTCCGTGTAAACCACGAAGGGACTATCTCCTAAGAGATAGATCCTAAACTTCGCCAGTGCATACTTCATGGCAAGGAGTTCCTTGTCATGCACCGGATAGTTGCGTTCGGCTAGACGCAGCTGACGCGATTGGTAATAAATCACGCGATCACGATCATCGTGATCACGTTGCATCAAGGCGCAACCGATAGCAAAATCGCTCGCGTCGCAAACGACGTGAAACGGCCGCTCGTTGTCGGCGATTGCCAACACGGGAGCTTCAGTCAAGCTACGCTTGACTGCATCAAACGCATCTTGGCACTGGGTATTCCAACGCCAATCGATATCTTTCTTCAATAATTGAGAAAGAGGTCGGATCAGACCGGCATAGTTGCACGAATACTTGTGCAAGTATGTCGCCAGTCCGAGGAACTTTCGAAGTTTCTTGACGTTAGTTGGCGGAGGCCATTCAACGATCACCCTGATCTTTTCTGGATCGGGGCGTACCCCATTCTTGCCTACAAAGCAGCCAAGAACGGGTATCTCGGGCGCACCAAAGGTGCACTTCTTTAAGTTCGCATAGAGCTTGTGCTTGCGCATAACCTCTAACACCTGACGTAGATGTTCTTTGTGAATATCTACATCAGTTTTGCCGTGTTCAGCCTTGCTATGGATGAACACATCATCGAAGTAACTCGGCGCGAACTCTCGCACCGGGCGCAATAGATGTGTGACGCATCTGTTGAAGGTAGCAGGGGCATTTCGAAGCCCCTGTGGCATCACAAGCCACTCCCAAAGCATACCGCTTGGAGTGCTTACAGCCGTGAGAGGAATATCTTTCTCACGCATAAGGATTTGGTAGAAACCATCCCTTAAGTCGAGAGCACTGAAAACGGTGCTCCCGCTCATGCCATCTATGATGACGTCTTTTCTCGGTATCGGCGTTTGCGCCGGTACCGTTGCTGCGCTCAGCTTGTTGAAAGCGTGAACGATTCTCCACCCACCAGTGGACTTCTTAACGCAAAAGGTGGGGCTGGAGTGCGGAGAGGTAGACTCTCGCACATGCCCTGCCTTACGACGAGTTTCGAAGAACTCATCGATTGCTTTCACTTGATCGCGCGGCAATGGCCATTGCCTCGTGACACAGTACTTTGTACCGGGGACGAGATCGATTTCGTGTCTCGTTCCCTTATCCTTGGGAAGCTCACAAGGTACTTCTTCTGGGAATACGTCAGCGTATTCCCAAAGTACTTCGTAGTACGGAGAAGTCGCCTTAAGCGACTCCCAGCTCTGCGCTTCAAAGCGCTGGACTTTGGTTTGATCACTGGGAACGAGTTCGTTCTCAGTGTTCTTCCCATTGGGAACGAGTTCGTTCCCGCTGGCTTCTAATTGTAAAGTGGATATTCGCTCTCGAATATCCACAACCTCATCAGATGCGACAATGACGCAGATCTGTTCGATCTGGTCATTTCGCAAGTTCTTTACGAACTTCTTCCAGCTCAAGGCTGGAAGGGCCATCATCTCTGAACTTAGGTTCGGAGGGTTGTCAAGTGTGAGAGACTGGGTAGCTAATCCGGTCTATGTCTGCGTCAGGACGTTGATCGTCTCGACGGACACAGCAGCGAGATCAGACGCACTTGTCCGATCTGTGGCACGGTGATCATCACTCGTGCACAAGGCCTTCTCTTCATGGTGACAACTGTCTACCATGTTGTTCATGCACTCTCGACTGTTCTTAGTCGTGAGTTCTTTATTTTCGACACGGAAGTCATTTGCTTCCGTGCCGGTTTCATTCTTTTCACGGCGGGTGTTTCCCACCGCGTGCGCATTCTCTATACCACGACCGTCATCGGTTGTAGTAGTAACTTCAACACGGGAGTGCTTTGCGCCCGTGTTGCACACATTAGTGACACGCAACGACTCGTTCGTCGCGCGTTCGCGTCCCTCTGGACTCTGATCAGCGGGTGTACCATCCGCTGATCTAGTCGGATTAGATCTGGTGGTGCCATCGCTATCCACCAGGCTATCTGACGCTGCGGTTGTATCATGAGATACAGCCGGATTACTCACAGGGTGATCAGATCCCGTGAGACCGCCGCAGTTGATCGACAGGTTAACCCAGTCGATCGTTGGTTGATGCTTGGACATCCAAGGGATGCCCAAGATAACATCGAACTTGTCATCAAGGTCGAGGACGATGTATTCATCCTCGAACGATAGTTCGTCTAACTCGAGGCGTGTTCGAATAACACGCTTCGGTATAGTCACAGTGACACCTGTTGCCAACCGGACTGATAACATGCTTCTTGGAGATTCAATCTCCTCGAAGTTCAACGACGTTAGTACCTCAGTTCTAACGAAATTGTTTGACGCTCCTGTGTCAAACAAAGCACGCATGGGGACATCGTTTCCATGTGGCCTAACTTCCAGGGTAATGAGAGGTTTCTCTTCACCCTGCACTCGTTGACAGGACATAGTCCCGTCCGGGGCTATTATCCTCACATGCCCGATGTCGGCATGCGAGATAACCCGTCCAGTAGGGCACCCCGCCCCTACTGGTTGTTCACGTTTTTTGCATCAACAGAGGGTTGTCCCTGTTGATGTCGCTTGCCAGCAGACTGTCCAGTCCGCTGACTGCGTGGTGCCGGACGCGGCGCCATACATTCATGGGCGTAATGGCCCATTTTCGCGCATCGATTGCAGCGAATGAACTTTTTGTTTTTCGGTTGCCTCGGGGTCGAGGCGACCGCAACTGAGAGATCCATAGGTTCTGGACCTCCTCCGCTCGCATTGTATCGCGGATTCGGGTGTCTCGGGACGAAGTGCGAACTTCGTCTCGATTGGAAGTTTTGGTTATTGTTATTATTAACATGCTGTATTGGCGGCATGTTAAAATCGAAAGGCGCTTGCGCTTTCCGATTAACCCCAGCATGCGCTGCTGAGCGACGCATGCTGAACTCCTCCCGAATGCTTTGGTCTATAGCATCGGTCAGAGTCTTCGGGGGAACCCGGTAAAGACTCTGTTTGATGGGACCGTCATTCAGTCCCTTCATGAAGGCGGTGACCTGCACGGCAGGAGGCACCGGTTCATATACAAGACAACAAATATTGTATTTTCTGAGCATACGCATGTAAGCTCAACTTGCCCTGCCTGAGTTCCATGAACTCTTCACGGCAACTAAGCTCCATTTCTGGAGCTTCAAAGTTGTGCTTTAGCTCAGCTTTTAATGACTGATATGTCAAAAACGCAGTTCCATCAGTGGATCTGCAGCTCATCGCCCATGCCCTGGCGCGACCGCCTAGGCATGTGGTGGCGAAAAAAGCTTGTGAACGCGGGTCCACAATCTTCTGCGCAGTGATAGCATCCTCTACCTCTGCGAACCACCTACGAAGAGGTTCGCCCCCTTCGCCAGTAAAGGGCGGAATCCGTGCCTTTACTACTTCAACGCTCGCACTAGATGCGGGCGCTGTTGTTGTTGTCGCCGGCTGAGAGCGCAACAGAGCATGACGCACCTGAGGGTCGACATACAATCTCTTGAAACGGTTAACCGTTTCTAGGGCATCCTCCGAGGGTTTGCCACGGAGGAGAGTGATGATGTCGGGCCCTATGGTCCTAATCATCTCGGCCAATGTGACCGAAGCACTCGGTGGCCAGCTAGGGAAGTTTTCCGTAATTAGGTCGTGCGCGAGCTGGCGCTCACGCTCACGTTCACTGGCTGTTGCCATGACAGCTAGTGGCTCTTAAACCTTCGAACTGCTAGTTAACTAGCGGAACGTGTCAAAAGTGGTCGTTTGGACGGACCACAAAGTGCTACCAGGTGTAACAGGGCTGCTGTTACGCGGCTTACACTGTTAGTTGCAATGAGGAAGCGTGCAAATTTGTGTAGGACCAAATGTAATTTGGTCCTCCTTAGTTTACCTTAGATAAACTTAGATAGAAAAGTAATAATATATTAATTAACTACCTATTAAGTATATATATATATCAATATATATACACTTAAGAGATGTGAGTGCTAGAAGGTAAGTTTAAGAGTGAATATATTTATGGTTGGTTAAGAGCTAACTAGTATAATTAGACCTAGACTAATCATAGTAACATGTAGTATAAAACTGATCTAATGATATTTTTATCATTAGATGACTTGTCAGATTCAATTATATCAGAATCTGTTCTCAAAGGTGGATTATGACAACTTATAATCCAATATTCACAATTTCAGATATTACGACTGAAATTGAACTGTGATATTTCTATTCAAATATCACTTATGTAATGGTACCCCATTACATGGTCTCTTCGAGAAAAAGCCAAGCAGCCGACGACTGATTAAGTAAATGGGCAAGACATTTGGGTCAAGTCAATAGCGATAAAGTTATCGTTAGTCAGAGGTGCTTACCTAACGTTCTTAAAATTGGGAACTGGCACAGTGTACCCATTTTGAACCTATAATTTTACTGTATATTAGGGGTGTATCTGTGATTATAAAGGCGCCCATATATTTATTAATCTTAAATCACTATTTTTCTAAACAGTACTTCCTTTATTTCATCTGTGGCTTGACTGGATTGGGAACCGATTAACCCCCTTTACTAAGTTAATGCTTTGTAAATTCAAAAATGAATTTAAAGGTATGCTTTAACGCAATTTCGTAAATGAAAATTACAGTTTTCAAGTGAAAGTGCACCTTCTAGACTCGTTATTTCACCAGCAATAGCTGGTTTGTGTGTTCGTCAATGATGAACTGAGTCACTGTCTTCTCCATCAGACTTTGCTCAACGGATTTTTGAACCAATAGCAGCAAGGACCTTGTTAGCCCTCTGCTGTGAACCAATGAAAGCGACTTGCGTCTTAGAAAGCGAAATGTATACTGATTTTTATCCCTATATCCAATACAACCTTTTGTGTAACCTACCCCAAATAGCCCGACTGGATAGGTTTGAGTCTTACCTGAAATAGCCCAGTCAGCTCCGCCTGGATGCCTTTGTGTATCGTACACCAACTATCCAGCTCGACCTGGATAGCCATCTATCCGGACGTACCTGACCACTGACGTCGACTTTTCTTTAGCGGCCAAGCATCCACTTTCGGTGTCTCATCCGTCTTTTACAGGGGCATAGCCTCCCTCAGGATCCTTCACACGCACATCCTTTAGACGATCCGCCCCTTGGTCATCCACCATCGACGGCCATCCAGCCCACCATCCGGCCGGTTAACTTTTGGCTAAACCGATTACGAGTCCCTTGATGACGCCATTTGGCTCGATTCCATCCCTTGCACCTTCATGCCAGTGTGAATACACCCGGAGCTACCCGCCTGCGTCCTATGTGGCCAATCCGGGCAGCTGGATGGGACCAACATTTCTACCCACCAGGTGAATGCATTCACGTTTCATTAGCCCGTTAATTCCAGGACCATTTCACCACAGCCGCCCCTGAGTCTTGTCGCAGCCGCACATCGGTTGAGACATGATCTCACTACGGATCTCGCACTTTGAATCCTCCACCGTTCTCATGTCCTGCCAATACATCGTTCATTCCATTACCTATACCGAAACAACTGTTTCTATTCCATAGTCCATCCAGCTTTGCCACTCCATCACTCATGATGACTCCAAAAGGTTTTTGATCCAGAACCTGACTGGCCCAATCCCAACCAGACTAGTTCCTATCCACCATTTGATTGGTTGATCAATATCGCTTAATCTGGCCGGACCTGCTGCCCGGCAGCCGGATGGCCTAATTTTCTGGGTCGGCTCCACCGTCTTCATAGGTCTGCATGACCTCGAAACGATTCCGGCTCGCTCGTTTGCGATCGAACTTCCTCATCAGTGCCCCACAATTCAGGTCCAGCTCATCCACCCACGACCGTTCTTTAAGGTTTTTCCACTGCACCAGAAAGAATCCGGCCAAACCTGGTTTTCCGTCCAGTTCGAACATCCAAAATCTTCTCCACTTCATACTCATCTGGTTCCAGCGGTTTGTCCCAACTATCTTCTGGCAGCGGGCTTCGTCAAAGTCAAACCGGTCGCTCTCCGATACCAGGCGCGTACTCGGGCGATCTGGGAAATGTCTCACCAACTTCAGCTTGGAGACGTAGCATCGTTGTAGTCAGTGCCTGCTGTAACCAGCTAAACAGCGTGCTCCCCGACCAACTCTGCTACTCGGAAAGGACCATGCCACATATGGGCTAGCTTCCGCGCGTAACCTTCCTTGACTCGGTCCAGATATAGCCATACCTGGGAGCCTGGCTCTATACTATGCTTCCTGACCTGGTCATTGTTCTGGTCGGCGCGGTCCTGGATAGCTTGCCGGGGCCATTCGTTTACCTGTTCACGTGCCAGCGAATAATGACGTTGCACCCCCATCCTCCAGTGACGGACGTCTCGATCACGCCTTCTAGTACACCCTATTGGAATAGAAACTTCCAAGGTGTTTCGAGGATTCCATCAATAAGCTAAATAAAAAGGGATGTCTGCCCTTAACGGATCGTACGACAAATTAATAGCGAAAACAAGTCTTTTGGCGTATTCGTCCCAGTCGTGCTGATCGGATACATCTTAAGAGCTCTAGTCAGAGTTTGGACCATTCTTTCGGCCTTTCCGCTCGCTTGTGGGCGGTAAGCCATGGTCGCGCTCTGGTTTTGTCCCAAAATCTTGTTGAAGGCTCGGAACACATACGCCATAATTCCCTATCATGCCTGATGACCTCGCTTGCTCCGAAACGTCTAAACACGCATTCCTCATAACTCTGAGCAACCTGCTGTGCGGTACGGGTGGAACTGGCTTTTGCTATGACCAGCCCAGTAAACAAATCCGTCCAGATCAACAGCTCAGTGGACCCATCTCTAGATTTGTGCTGGGATGGGATACGGTCCATCGCAATGGCTTGGAAAGGATAGATGACTTGTATATTACCAGGCGACCGCTCTTTAATGGTCGGCTAGCTTTCCCTGTTTCACAATTCGGACAACTTCCCACATATGCCTGCACACTGCGATAAAGACTTCGCCAGTGAAGATGTGCCTTGATCTTATGCTAGGTCCGCCTGATGCCCTGATGTCCCCCTTCCAAACTTACGTAATAGTGGTGGGGGATATCCGTTTGCAAGGTAGTTGGCACGACTAGCCGGGCGGATTTATCCCTATCGATTTCGGGATGGTCACCATCTCGATAGAAAAACAACAACCCATCCTCATCCACTTCATAATCTGGGGCTATTTTGAAACACTGTTTGGGTTGCTCGGCACTTAATTTCTCCCCTTCCCCTTTCAAGTATGCTTTAAGACCCACTATCCAATCATCTTCATTTGGTGCTTTAAGGATCCGTTCTGTCCGCAACTGTTGCACTATCCCTTCATTCATTACTTCTGTAGATGGTGGTCCAGCGGCCAGAGAACGGCGATTTTGCGATCGGGTGATGGTGTTCACCCGCGCTACTTCCTCAGTGTCAGCAGGACGGATAAGTTCGGGCAGCCGATTGATCTCTGCCAGATCTGATAACAAGCTTGGATCAGAAGCCGTGACCCCTACTTGGTCGCGCATAGCCAGCGTTGCCAGATGACCGGCACTCTTATTCTAGTCTCTTAACATGTACCAATTCGTGCTCTGGCCACTTCCTCAGGGTTGACATGACCCGATCCTCCAACAGCTTTAGTCGGGGGGCCTTGCAATCTATTTCTCCAGTGATTTGTCCGATCGCCAGATTGGAGACGCCGCATCTGGCCAGCCAGCAAGTCTAGGCAAACCAACAGTCCTCGGTATTCCGCCTCGTTCACAGTTATGCCAGGCGTGAAATCCGAAACAGCGGCGACCACTTTCCACTCGGGCAGCTTCCACAAGATGGCACTATAGGCACCTACTCCCTTCTTGACGTTTGCTGACCCGTCAAAGCTCAGAACCGTCAGCTTATCCGCCGGTCCTACTGTTGGTGGCGGGAGTGTGATGGATTGTCGTGGCTGCTTTCGGGGCGCAATTGCTATAAGCGCTTTCTCCACTTCTGTCCTTGGAGTGATGCTGGCCGGTAGTTTTCCCAGTATCTCTTCTTCTCCTTTAGTGCACTTGATCACCTCTAGAGACCACTTAGACAACAATGCAGCCCATCTACCCAGCAAGCCATCAATTCCATTTGCCGTAAGAAGCGGGGTCGACCTTCTGGATAATACTTTAATAGGGCGAGACACCAACATCGTGTAACACACATCCATAACCCATAGTAAAGCCAAAACTTCATTATCCACCAACCCATAGTTAACTTCGCTAGCCTTCAGAGTCCGGCTGGTGAACATCACTGGACAATACACTCCATCATGATCCTGCACTAGGGCAGCTGAGATAGCCCATTTGTTAGCATAGATGATGACCACGGGCACCTTATCAACATCAAAGTGCTTCAGAACCGGCGTGGTCGCCATCTTTGCTTTCAACATACCGAAAGCGTCATGTGGTCGTCTGGCCGGGCAGCATTGAAGTTGGGAAGCCGGCTGCCTGTTTTGGCGGACGGAGGAAGCTCATCCTTGGCCGAAATAGTTGGTCCGGTCAGCATCTCATTGGCGGATATTGTTGAACCGGTAAGCATACCATTGCTGATATTGTTGGCCCGGTCAGAATCTCATTAGCTGATATTGTTGGACCGGTCAGCATTTCTCCTTGCAAATCCTCCTCTCTCAGCTTGTGGTAATCCACCTCCCGTAAATCATACAAAACAGCAGCATAGACCGCGATGTCCTCAATGAAACGATTGTAATAGTTCAAGGTGCCCGAAAAGGATTGCATGGCCTTCAATGACCCGCGGGTGTAATGGGGTGTCATTACATAAGTGATATTTAAGTTGAAATATCACAGGTCAATTTCAGACTTACTGTCTGAAGTGATAATATTGGATTATAAGTTGTTTTAATCCACCCTGAGAACAGATCCGATATAAATATCGAATCAGACAAGAGATCTAATAATAAGGATATTATTAGATCAGTTTTACATTACATGTTACTATGATTAGTCTAGATCTAATTATACTAGTTAGCTCTTAACCACTCATAAATATATCTACTCTTAAACTTACCTTCTTTTAGACACGTGGCTTCGTAATATATTTATATATAACTAAGGGGTTATTTGATTTATTAAATTGTCCGCTCTAAAGTTTATCTTACTTAAACTATAAAGAACCAAATTAAATTTGGTTCTGACCAATTGCACGCTTCCTCACTTGCAATATAATAGTGTGTGCCTGTAACAGCTAGCCTGTTACACCTGGTAGCACTTCGTGGTCTGTCTTAACGACCACTGTTCACACGTTCCGCTAGTAATCTAGAGGAGCAAAGATTTAAGAGCCGCCCGACCGTCATGACGACGGTCAGAGATCGTGAGCGAGAGCGACTGCTCGCGCAAGATTTATTAAGGGAAATTTTCCTTCAACTTTCACAAAGAAGTGTGGACACCGTGGTGGAGATGATGCGGACCCTAGAGTCCGACATCATCACCATCCTCCGAGGTTTTACCTCGGAGGAAGCTTTAGAAATGACAAGTCGTTTCAATAGGATGTACATAGATCCTCAGGTGCGTTCCGTAATGTTACGGTCGCCACCAACAACGCCCACAGCGAGTGCGAGCGTTGATGTATCTAAGGCGCGGATTCCGCCCTTTACTGGCGAAAAGGGTGCACCCCTTCGTAGATGGTTCAAAGATGTGGAAGATGCCATCTCTGCGCAAAAGATTGTGGATCCACGTTCACAAGCTTATTTAGCCACCACATGCCTAGGCGGTCGCGCCAGGGCATGGACGATGAGCCGCGGATCCACTGATGGATCTGCGTTCCTGACATATCAGGATTTGAAAGCTGAGCTGAAGCTCAACTTTGAAGCTCCAGAAATGGAGCTTAGCTGCCGTGAAGAGTTCATGGAACTCAAGCACGAATAAGCTTAGTTTACAAGCTTACGCTCAGAAAATACAATATTTGTTGTCAAATATTGTATATGAGCCGGTGCCCCCTGCCATACAGGTCACTGGCTTCATGAAGGGGCTGAACGACGGTCCCATCAAGCAGAGTCTTTACCGATTCCGCCAAAGACTCTGAGGGATGCTATAGATCAAAGCATCCGAGAGGAATTCAGCATGCGTTCAGCGTCAGCGCATGCTGGGCTCAGTCGAAGGGCTCAACAGCCTTTCGACTTTAACATGCCGCCAGTGCAGCATGTTAATAATAACTTCTCGAACAGACGAAGTTCACACTTCGTCCCGAGACACCAAAACCCGCGCCAGAGCGCGGGCGGAGGAGGTCCAGAACCGATGGACCTATCGGTTGCAGTTGCCTCGACACCGAGGCAACCAAAAAACAAGAAGTTTCTTCGCTGCAATAGATGCGCGAAGATGGGCCACTACGCCCACGAATGTATGGCGTCGCGGCTGGCGCCACGATGGCAGCGGACTGGACAGTCCGCTGGTCGGCGACATCAACAGGGGCAACCCTCTGTTGATGCAAAAAATGTCAACAACCAGTAGGGGCGGGGTGCCCTACTGGACGGGTTATCTTACATGCCGACATCGGACATGTGAGGATAATAGCCCCAGACGGGACTATGTCCTGTCAACATGTGTAGGGTGAAGAGAAACCTCTCATCACCCTGGACGTTAAGCCGCTTGGAAACGATGTCCCCATGCGTGCTCTGTTTGACACAGGAGCGTCAAACAATTTCATAAGAACTGATGCTCTAACGTCGTTGAACTTCGAGGAGATTGAATCTCCAAGAAGCATGTTGTCAGTCCGGTTAGCAACAGGTGCAACCGTGACTATACCAAAGCGTGTGATTCGCACACGCTTTGAGTTAGACGAACTGTCGTTCGAGGACGAATACATCGTCCTCGATCTTGACGACAAGTTCGATGTTATCTTGGGCATCCCCTGGATGTCCAAGCATCAACCACGATCGACTGCGGCGGTCTCACAGGATCTGATCACCCTGTGAGTAATTTGGCTGTATCTAACGATACAACCGCAGAGTCAGACAGTCTGGTGGGTAGCGATTGCATTATCAGGTCTGATCTGACACTATCAGCGGATGGTACACCCGCTGATCAAAGTCCAGAGGGACTTGCACACGCAACGGAAGAGTCGTTGCGTGTCGGCAACGTGTGCAACACGGGTGACAAACAACCCCGTGTTGAAGTTACCTCTATGACCGATGACCGTCGTGGTGTAGAGAATTCACACACGGTGGGAAACACCCACCGTGAAAACAATAAAACCGTCACGGATGTAAATAACTTCCGTGTCAAAGATGAAGAACTCATGACTGAGAGCAGTCGTGAGTGCGAGAACACCATGGTAGACAGTGGTCACCATGTTGAGTATGCCTTGTGCACGAGTGATAACAATCACCGTGCAACAGAACAGGCAACAGATCAGACGAGTGCGTCTGATCATGCGGTTGTGTTTTTCGAGACGATAAACGTTTTGACGCAGACAGTGACTGGATTAGCTTCCCAGTCTCTAACAATTGACAACCCTACGAACAAAGGTTCGGTGGTGATGGTTCTTCCAGCCTTGAGCTGGAAGAAGTTCGTAAAGAACTTGCGCGATGATCAGATCGATCATATCTGTGTCATCGTCGCAACGGACGATGATGTGGATATTCGTGAACGAATATCCACTTTGCAAATAGAAGACATTGGAAACGAAGCCGTTCCCAATGAGCAGACAAAAATTCAGCGCTTCGAGGCGCAGAGCTGGGAGTCGCTTAAGGCGACTTCCCCGTACTACGAGGTGTTTGGAAATACGCTGATGTAGTCCCAGAAGAAGTACGTTGTAAGCTCCCAAAAGATAAGGGAACTAGGCACGGGATTGATCGCGTGCCTGGCACGAAGAACAGTGTCACGCGGCAATGGCCATTGCTGCTTGACCAAATTAAAGCGATCGACGAGTTCTTTGAAACTTGTCGTAAGGCGGGACATGTGCGGGAGTCTACCTCACCGCACTCCAGTCCCACCTTTTGCGTAAAGAAATCCACTGGTGGGTGGAGAATCGTTCATGCTTTCAATAAGCTGAACGCAGCAACAGTACCGGCGCAAACGCCGATACCGAGAAAGGATGTCATCATAGAAGGCATGAGCGGGAGCACCGTTTTCAGTGCTCTCGACCTGAGGGATGGTTTCTACCAAATCCTTATGCGTGAGAAGGATATCCCTCTCACGGCTGTAAGCACCCCAAGCGGTATGCTTTGGGAGTGGCTTGTAATGCCGCAGGGGCTTCGAAATGCCCCTGCCACCTTCAATAGATGCGTCACGCATCTATTGCGCCCGGTGCGAGAATTCGCACCGAGCTATTTTGACGACGTGTTCATCCATAGTAAGGCTGAACATGGCAAGACCGATGTAGACGTTCATAAAGAACATCTACGTCAGGTGTTAGAGCTTATGCGCAAGCACAAGCTCTATGCAAATTTAAAGAAGTGCACCTTTGGTGCACCTGAGATACCCGTTCTTGGCTGCTTTGTGGGCAAGAACGGGGTGCGCCCTGATCCGGAAAAGATCAGGGTGATTGTTGAATGGCCTACGCCAAACAATGTCAAGGAACTTCGAAAGTTCCTTGGGTTGGCGACATACTTGCACAAGTATTCGTGCAATTATGCCGGTCTTATTCGACCTCTTTCTCAGTTACTGAAGAAAGATGTCGAATGGCACTGGGATACCCAGTGCCAAGATGCATTTGATGCAGTCAAGCGTAGCTTGACTGAAGCTCCCGTCTTGGCAATAGCCGATAACGAGCGACCGTTTCACGTCGTTTGCGACGCGAGCGATTTCGCCATCGGCTGTGCCTTGATGCAGCGCGATCACGATGATCGTGATCGCGTGATATTTTATCAATCGCGTCAGTTGCGCCCAGCCGAGCGCAACTATCCAGTGCATGACAAGGAACTCCTTGCCATGAAGTATGCACTGGCAAAGTCTCGGATCAATCTCTTAGGAGATAGACCGTTTGTGGTTTACACGGACCATGCGTCGTTACGTACGGCCGTGAATTCACCACAAATTTCCCAAAGAATGGCACATTGGCTGTCATTCTTTGCCGAGTACAACTTTACAGCTGAGTACAAACCCGGAAAGCTGAACGTGATAGCAGATGCGCTATCACGACGCCTTGATTACGAGACGAAACCGTCTGTAGCGGAGGCAATCAGTGCAAACGCAATACGTTGCACTGCTCTGTCGTCGTCACTCGTACGACAAGCGTACAAAACAGACGAGGAAACACGTCTGCTGATTGATTACTTAAGTAATCAATCTGATCCGAACGCGAGGAACTTCCAGAGATTCTTCGCGCTTGCGTGCATCGTTATCGATTGCACGATGGTCTGTTGCTTTACCGCACAGACCAAAGAAGATATAAGCCGCATCGTCGTTCCAAACGACGATGATCTCAAACATCAGATACTGTTTGAGTATCATGATGCACCGATTTCGGGGCATCAGGGTCGAGAGAAGACGTATGCTTCTCTCGCACGCGATTTCTACTGGCGTAACCAATACAAATGGGTACGTAAGTATGTCCGCGCTTGCGAAATTTGCCAGCGCGTCAAGCCCGCACAGTCAGCGCAGGCTCCCCTCCAATCTCTGCCGGTTCCGACAGAGTGTTGGAAGTCCATTTCTATGGATTTTATCTTTGGTCTTCCGGCTGATCACAGTCGGAAAACAGGCATTGTGGTCTTTGTAGACCGTTTCAGTAAGATGGTTCATCTTGCTGCAGTGTCAGCGAATGTCACCGCTGCGCAAACAGCGCGGATATTCGTTGACACGGTATTCCGTTTACACGGAATGCCGGAAAACATAATCTCGGATCGTGATCCGAGATTCACAGGACGTTTCTGGCAAGAAACGTTCTCGTTACTAGGCACGCAGTTGAAGATGTCAACTGCGGACCATCCGGAAACGGATGGGCAGACTGAACGCGTTAACCTTGTTCTCAGAGACATGCTGCGTTCATACGCGCATGCCTTCGAGCAGTGGAGTGACTATTTGCCACTCACTGAGTTTGCAATAAATAACTCGATGCATGCTTCCACGAAGCATACACCGTTCTACGTGAATGCCTTAAGGCATCCACGAACCCCAGCTTTACTTGGCGGTACGCCAAATCTAAGTGGGGGAGGGACCCGCTCAAATTTTGAGCGAGTCGATGCGCAAGTTGCAACCGCAACTTGCGAAGAGACTGACAAGTCTTCTAATGCTAACACAGCAGAAACTCAAGCAGCTTCAGAAACTGAAGCTGCTTATGCGGAATATGTGTCTGCAGCAATGGCTGCAGACAATGAAAACAACCAATCTACTGCTAATAAAGCAGTAGATGAATTCGTATTACAGCGCCAAGCTGTAATACGCTATGTGAAAGATGCACTTGCTTCTGCTTTTGATAAGCAGAAGCAGAATGCAGACAGAAGTGGAAGGAAAAACACAAATTCCTTTCAAAAAGGTGAATTAGTTCTATTATCAACAACTAATTTGCCTACACATGCAATCAGCAACTTCCCTACACGGAAGTTGCTCCCTAAGTTCATTGGACCTTTCAAGGTCCAAAGCGTAAAGGGGAATGCCTATACATTAGACATTCCCGCGGCCATGCGCCTTCACCCAACGTTTTACGTTGGGAGGCTCAAGCCGTACCGATCGTCTACGTCTTCGGACGAGACGCATCCCCACGGCGAATGCCGTGCTTCTTCAAGTCTCCCAAGAGAGACTTGTAATCAGTCTCCAACCGATTGTGAGAAGTCCGGAGAGTTTCCATCTCCGACTTTAGTCGATCAATCTCGACCAGCAGAAGATCATTCTTCTGCTGCATGGCGAGATGAGCGCTCAATATGTCGTGAATTTCGTCGCGATGAGAAAGATACGTCCTCATCGTGTGCGCCATATCGGCGCTCAGCCCGTTGCAATGCCTCTCGAGCTTGCGGAGCTGCGAACCATGCTCCGCAACAACAACGCCGAGGGAATTTCCAACCCCCGCCACCCCTGATTGATAATCAGGGGAATAAGCGCTATATTCTCGAGCGCTTGATAGCGAAGCGCTCGGTTCCCTATAAGAAGGGGCAGCGTACCGAGTACTTGGTACGCTGGTTGGGGTATTCCCAAGAGTTTGACTCTTGGGAACCGATTGAGGTGCTGAGGGCGGATGCCCCTGACCATCTGCAGGAGTTTGAGAAGGATACTTCTCCTCAAACTCGTAAGAAGCACCAACGTTGATGCAGGTGATACATCAACACTAGGTGTTGACGGTTGCAAAGTATCAGCACTAGGTGCTGATACATTAAGGGCATCAATTAGGCCCTTAACATTAGCGGGTACCGAGTAACCTAGGTACCCTCGTAGCTCCATTTCAGTAAGACGAGGAGCTCCTTTGGGACAACAAGTGCAAGCTAAGTGAGGAGGAACTTCGCAAGAAATTCCTTCTTCATGCAGGTAAAATGGATGAACTGCATTTTACAGAGCGTGCGTGCTTTAAGAAGCGCTCGCGGTTTACGTGAACTTTGCTCACGTAATCGTCGGGGTCTTTGTTGTAGTTTTCAACAAAGGCATTCCAACTTTGGGTCAGGGCGTCCTTATCGTCCCTGTTCTTTCGCGACCCTTTCCGGTTCGTATAATAACGAGCCTGATAGAAAAGGTCGATAAAGTACCGACGTCTATCGTCGGTACTTCGATCAAAGTTATGATTGCGAAGGTCATCGCAACCATCAATCGCGTTAATGTCAAACAACGGGTATTGACAACCGCGCTTGGTGTGCCCACCACTTTTCGGGCACAACATGCTGGGGTCGAAAACCCCACTTTGTACGGAACATGAGGTTCCGTACAACATGGTGAATCAGAAGCACTTCTGCGCGTTGTATCTTGGCAGGTGGAGCACCACCAGCCACCTCAAAGTCGTTATCGTCACGACCAGGCGAGTGACGAGACCAGGAGGAGATTTACGCTCCTCATGCCACCGTATGATGGAATTGTCGCTGTCGTAATCGACGGCATCAGACTCCAATTCGCCATCACTTAACGGCGAAGCAATTCTAGCGGCCTTACGCTAGCTAGTTTCATTGCCGAGGACGGTGACGTCCTCGCCCTCTTTTTCGGAGTCAGATGATTTCCGAAGATAGGATTGGGCTTCTTAGCCACCCGCCCTGCGGCAGGTGAAAGTGCGAAAGATGTTGCATTAGCGACATCTTCCCGCCCTCGTTTAGACACTGCTTCTGCAGCGTCTACTACGAGAGACAATGGATCTCTCGGCTTACTTTTATACGCTACATTAGTAGCGTCGGCATGCGATGTTGGCACCTCTGCACGTGATGCAGGGTGGCGGCTGCGTAGGCAGTATCGGTAGCGCCCTTAAGAGCGCCGCCGCGTTTCTCCGTTGGCAGTATCGGTAGCGCCCATAAGAGCGCCGCCGCGTTTCTCGATCATTAGTTCTTATGGTCGTTAATGGGTTATAACAGAATATCGTTATGACCAACAAGTACCACCATTCGATTGCCCAATATTTCGTTATATTATTGGCCAACCAATTTGAGTGAGGGGTGATGTAATGGGGTGCCATTACATAAGTGATATTTAACTTGAAACATCACAGTTCAATTTCAGAGTTAATGTCTGGATGCGAATATTGTATTATAAGTTGTTATAACCCACCTTGAGAACAGATTCTGGTACAATTATCGAATCTAACAAGTAATCTAATGATAAAGATATGATTAGATCAGTTTTATACGACATGTTACTATGATTAGTCTAGGTCTAATTATACTAGTTAGCTCTTAACCATTCATACATATATTCACTTAAACTTACTTCTTGTAGACACGTGGCCTTAGGTATATATATTAATATATATATTTAATAGACTATTTAATTAATTAAAAAGCCTACCTAAAGTTTGTCTTAAGTAAACTATGGAGGACCAAATTACATTTGGTCCTAGCTAATTGCACGCTTTCTCACTGCAATTTTACAGTGTAAGCCAGTAACATCTAGCCTGTTACAGTATGTAACTAAAAGAGCCACGTATACAAGATCAGCGACGTTCAATAAACAACCACAAACAAAATATATTCAAGTGGTTGATGGAGAAAGTACAAGTAGGAATACTGATGAACATTAAGCTGATTGCGCGTTTATGGAGTTCCAACAAATAAACGGAACAAAGGATATGGAAATAGACGAGCCCGGAACTCCGCGTCAGATCGTCACGAATCAGAACAATGTCAACAACAAAAATAGACAATGCAAGTCCGACACATCTGACCCTCTATTTCAAACAGATGATGTGATTATGGCCGAGGTGATCTCTGTGAAAATGGAGATAGTACAAATCAAGTGGTGACACGGTCAAAGCAACATGGAAACGTTGGATCATCTGTGGAAACAAGCATAGTCTCTTATGCAGGGAATCCGTCAACAGAAATCGTTCCAGTAGGCAACGTTTGCCGGGGCATTGTGACAACAGCTGATGACTGAGTGGTTTCTGAGATGCCACCAGCGAAACGTCACCAATTTGGAAAAGAACAGACATATGCTGTATACGAAACCCCGACATCGTATAACGAAGCCATTGAATCTCCACAGCGCGAAATGTGGGTGAAAGCAATACAAGATGAATTAAATGCGCTGAAAGAAAAAGAGGAATGTTCAAAAAAAAAACACCAAACAAAAAGGTTATTGGGATAAAAAAGGTGTTTGCGGTTAAAAGAAACGATCATGGTGAAATCGAACGATTTAAGGCACGGCTTGTTGCCCTTGGATACCGTCAGACATATGGTATCGACTACACCGAGACATTAACATTATTCTCCGGTGGTACGCTTAAAATTCGATGAGAATTTTCATGGAAATATGTTGCCAAATGGGAATGTTTATACACCAGTATGGCATATACACGGCGTTTCTCAATGGATTATTAGCAGAAGAGGTGTTCATATATCCGCCTCAAGGTATAAGCGCAAAGCCGGGTCAAGTGTTCAAGCTGAGTCGGAGTCTATATGGACTTAAACAAGCGGCAATTACATGGTTTAAGACCATAACAAGCGTTTTCGTCACTATGGGTTTCAAGTCCTGCACATCCGACTCATGCATGTTCATCCGAAAATATGAAGATTCGTGGATTTACGTAGCACTATATGTCGATGACATGCTGATTGGTGCAAAGTCGGTTGAGGTAATAAAAAGGGTTGCAGAGGAAAATAGAGAGGTTCAGAGTTAATAACTATAATTAATGTAAACTAATAATACAAGCATGTAGTATAAAGCTTGTCTGAATGATATCTTTATCATTAGATTACTTGTTAGATTCGATAATTGTATCAGAATCTGTTCTCAAGGTGGATTATAAACAACTTATAATTAAATATTGCATTTCAGACATTAAGTCTGAAATTGAACTGTGATTTTTCAACTTAATTATCACTTATGTAATGACACCCCATTACAATTTATAGTTCAAGAAAAGGACACTACTCATGATGAAGAAGACGATGAATTGTGCGAAGGGTGCATAGTAAGCAAATCATCGGTGGAGCTATTTCCAAAGGGAATATATTGACCAGTGAAGACAAAAGGGTCTTTACAATTGGTGCATAATGACTTTATGGATCCTATGATAATAATGTGATAGAGTGAATGAATTTCACTCTATGGAAGTTCTATTTTCGGATTAGTTGAAAGAATAATTAAAAAGAAGTAGCTGTAAGTAGGAATATATAGGTAGGAATATGAAAGTAGACCTACTTAAGTAGGAAGTAGTGATATGGAGTAGCATGGCAGAGGTACTTTTATACCTCACTTTTTAGTATATAATTTTTCCCCCTTTACAGCCAAGAAAAACTCGCCGTTTACGCAAGCCAACGTTGTATCTCCGAAAGGACTGGTAGAAGGGCTACTTTGGTCATTTCTTCACTTTATGTGTACAATTGGCTTATACTGTCGATCTCTGAGTTTATGTTCTTGGGAATAATTTTTTTAAGAGATTCGTTAGTTTCGGGGTAAATATGTGAAAATTAAGTTACTCTACGACAACTGGTGCCGCGACCCGGGACTTAGAGACGACAAGTGTACACAGAAGACATGTCCAAAAGACATGCAGGGATTTTGGAGAAGGGGCGGTCACAGTGCATGACCATCCCCACCTACGTTTTAAATTACAATTTTCGCTGGATGTACCAACCGAACGTATACGTTCTCGGAGGCATGTGCCAAGATGACCCGGTATAAAAACATATTTTAAAGATGACAGGTGACTCAACATATTGGTTCTCTCTTTATGAAATTCGTAAAATACGAGAAGCACAACCGGGTTTGTTTTATGTGTTATAATTCCTTCAGCCTAGCTCTCATCTCTGTTGTAGCTACCACCTCGACTTAACTCCATCGCCGTGAGAAAACGATGTGAAATCATTAGCAACGTTTTTCCACTTCCAGCTACGCATCGAAGTCTGGCGACTGATGAAGCGATGGAAATCTACCCTGTCGGTAGCTTCGCGAGCCAGCTGCAATTATTGAGTGTTTGGAAGACATAGACGCGCTTGGTTTGTTCAAAGGTCAAGGTCAGCCTCAGAGTCGACATAGGACATTTCCTTGGTCGTTCGATCCCAAGAGTCGTGTCGTGATAGATCCGCAGCGAGACGCTTGAGACCACTCTTGACACACGATCCACACGAGATGATCCAAATGCAAAGCGAGTAAACGGACTCCTTCTTTAATTTTCAGCACTCGAGTCACCTTCATATATATTTGCATATTTCATTCTTTACAAAATGCATTAGCTATGCGCGTATAACTGCACGTGAGTGGTAGCTATTGGTAAATGTGCTGCTGCATCTATAGTTTATGAGACCATTCCGTTGCACATCGTTAGTAGAATGAATACTAGAGCAGGCGGACCCGCCGTGTGGTACACGCGGAACTGACGAGATGGCATTTTGAATTTTCGCATTATCAGATTTTTTTTATCAGCTACAGCAAAGAGTGGGCCATACTAATTTCGCACTCAAAATTTTGCATAGAAAATCGAAAGTAGTATGGGCTTACCCACGCTAATAATGACTCCTATCCAAGTGTTTTTTTAGTGTAAAAAGTAAAAGTGATATATATTAAAAGTTGTCATATCGAAAATACTTTTAACCTATATTAAACTAACGTAATTCATCAGATTATGGTGGGTAATCAGTTTATAGCGGAAAAATTCTCGATAACCAATCAGAAACACGATATTCAAAATACACTCCAACGACTGGCTGGCTTTTCACAGCATCAGTTTATGGCACCCGACGAGCAAATCACACGACGCTTGCGCAAAAAAACAGTCCACTGATATTTCTCTCAAAATAACTAAAATATTATTTATCTCGATGCTTCCGTATGTTTTCTGAGTAAAAAAACCACAATAGTGG
>MIQA02023827.1:0-77388 GCA_001887855.2 Sclerospora graminicola
TCGAGGGGGGAGGGTCTATTTGAGAAAAAAGAAAGTTGCGTTTCATCTTGTCTTTATGTGGCATATGTGATTTCTGCTTCATATCAGATTCGATTCTTGGTCACGGATCTTCTTTTCAATATCATTTCCTCTGGTTTAGGTGGCGTCATTGGTGACGAGCCTTCACAAAAGCCCAGTACACTCAGTATCTGCAGCTCGCCGTCCACGGGGTGGTCGTTCAGGAACTGCATTGAGCATTTCACAATGAATTCGGAATTGGCATTTCCACGGTACAGCTGCAGCTCTTTGGCCAGTGGTTGCAGTTCTCGTGGATGCGCTCTCAAGTGCTTTCAAAGTTTCGCCAATTCTTGACCTACGTAATTACAAAATAATTGCGCGGAAAAATTGGCGCGCGCGCCGCAATACCGGTATTATTGTTGTTGTTATTTGGTCCAATTAGCTATGAGGTACACGTAACGAAATTGAGGTACATGTTGCAAAAGTGAGGTACGGGGTGAGGTACACTTATAATTTCCCAAATTAAACTGATAATTAATTTCATACACCGAATTGCTAAATTGGGTCGGGTTCTATTTGAGGGATGGGTTTATAGAATTAACCCCAGGTGGACCTGGGGTTCTATTCCAGGGGGGGGGGGCTCAAATCAAGGGATGGGGTTCTAATACAGGTTTTACAGTACCTTCTATTACAATATTCAGCACCCATTACTTGCTTTCATCAACCAACGCTACAATGGCCTTCGATTGGAAAGTATGTGAAGCGATATTTTCAATTTCGAAGCTGGTTTTGTATCATCATCAACGCTGGGCGCTTCGCGCTTGCATGATAAGGATGAGTCAGCCGTAGATGAAGACGAAAAGACGAATCCCGCATCTTCCTGCCGTCCAACTTTGCACCGCTTGGAAGCGTCTCTGTAAGTAAAGCTCTGCCAGTACACGACAGTCAGCTAATCGTTCCACAATTCCCAGCAACACTTTCAAAGTGTACGTGGTTGCCTTTAAATTACGATCAAAATGGTGAGAATGAGATATCAAGAAGGCGGGAGACACGGTAACACAGCTATCTTACCGCAACTTCTGCACTTCCAATCTCCATGCAAGGTATAGCTCACACGCTTAAAAACAACATAAATTTACAAGCCAAGTAAACTCTAGACCAGATTACTGGCCACCAATCCATGTGTGGTGCAATCTTCTTCGATGCAAGTGTGGTAAAGCGATCAGAAAATATTGAGAATGAAGTGGACCCAACATGGCCGTTGATTGGTGACGATGGAACACCCATCAACATATGACGGTTGATGGGTGGGAAAGGCCGATCACAGTTACGATGAAAAGGTGGCGGACAACGATGTGGAGAAATCAGCCAAGTACTGTCATTACGCCCAGTCCCAGACACTGATGGAACGATGGAGATCACGATCACGATCGTTATCACAATTAGTAAGTGGAGTTCCCGTGGATGTAATACGAGGTGAGCAACTGTTGACATGACGTGTCAAGGACAGCCATCCAGTTGATCTATGAATGGTATAGTGGTTGAAGTTGATCATGACACGAAGTTACGGCCTGATCGGCTGATTATGCCCGAGCAATGAAGATTAGATGTGGAATGAAGTCGGGCATGTGGAGTGACAGGTTGTGTGAGTGATGATAACCTATGGGTTTGTCCGAAGATGACGTGGCAAGGCCTGATCAGGCCTGATCAGCCGAGATCGGTGTTATATGGTTGCCCTGACGGGGTATAATGGTCGGAAGTGTGGCTTCGCAGGTGAATGAAGTCGTGGTGATGGTGACCCAGAGCGTCCCCGAGGTGATCAAGGGCTGATCGCCCTGATCTCCACCTGATCACTCGGCTGATCACTATACCGATCGTGATCAGGGCTGATCAGCCTCTGATCAGCGTCCAGATGCGGAGGCAAGTAAAGTTCTCGGTTAAGTCGGGCTGGATACGAAGTGGGCAGGTGTTAGAAGAACAGATCTCGAGTGGTTTCAAGGTCGTTTATCGAAGATCGGGATGGGTTGAAGATCTTTCTAGGAGTCGGGTCGTGATCAGGGCAGAAGTGGTACAGATCAGCTTGAAGGTGCAGCTAGGATGGGCAAGGTGGTGCTATGCAACCGTGCGACGAAGTGAATAGGTTTGAAGTATAAATCAGGCATGAGTTGGTGTATGACACACTAGGTATAGGACATTGCATATATAATAACAGGTTTTGATTTCCCCCCTAAGCAAAGAGTCGCTCCGCCACGTGTTGCGGTCATTGGGAGCACAGGGTTAACTAGTCCCCTCTTGCTCAACTTAATTCCCGGTTAAGACGCGCTTAGACGCATTTTGGCTTTCCGGAAGACCCCCGACGGGTTTGTTTAGGTGATCAAACCTCACCCCCCACGCGCACGTGTTTGGAACACGTTATTAATATTGGAAAGGTTTTGTGGAGATAACGTTTGTGGATTACTGTGGAAGATCGTGGTTTGATCGCGTTCTCTTGGTTTCTTGTTGTCTCTCACTCTCATTGGCTGGCCTGATCGGACGAAGTTTCCCGATCAGTGCCTAGATACTGATTAAGTATCGACCCCAACCCGTTCTCCGGTGAAGATTTCCACCCGAGGACACCCCCCGTCTCGAGAAGGTCATCCCCTCTGACCTGATCAAGATCATCGTTTTCGTCACCGAGTCCACCTAAGTGAGTGTAACCACCCCCGTTAAACGGGTACACAAGGTGAGATGAAGATAAACATAGATCCTGACGCGCATGAAGACCGGTCAGATGACCGGGAGGATCAGATCAGTCACCACAATGGTGATTCATCTGATTCTGATGCTGATCAGGATCAACGGAGTACCCCCTCCGATAGTTGGTCGTCCGGGCCAGTGGGTATCCGGATTCCGCCCAAGACTTCGGTCATAGATTTGGAAATCGGCTCCACCACAATGGTGCGCGTGCCCGGATCACTTGGTGACTCAGGATATCACCGTGATTCCTTTGATGATGAAAAAGATGTGAAAATCAAAGTGGAAGAAACTTTTTCGGGTGTATTGGAGGAAGGCGTATCGCCTCCGATGCTGTCCATATCTAAAGGAAGCGATGGTCGACCTGGTCTGGTGGAGTGCCAGGTCGAGATTAAAGATGAAACAACTCCCCACATGGCCCCGATCGGGGCCGATCTGGGTTATAGTAAAGTTAACTATAACCCGGGAAAGGATCGAGATGTTAACCTTGATCCTATGCATAAGAAGAAAATGGAAAAAAGACAGAAAAAACATGGGGGCGGATCATTGTGATCCACCTAAAAAATATGTGAAACCTAAACCGAAGATCTTCGAGGAAGACGAAGAGAAGACCGAACCAGCCGAGAAGACCACTGTCCAAGATGTAGAACGACTGTTCTATCTTCGAGAATTTCACAAGTTCCTGGCTACCAACCGAGTGATGAAGATCATTAAGCCTAAGATCATCGGGAAGCTGGAAGGTCGAGCGACCCGGCCGGTGATCACAGGCAGTCAACTTGATCTGATCAGGAACCTCTTGGCGCAAATCGACGAAGTTGGCTTCACTACTGGTGCCTTCGACGCGAATATGCTTTTCGATCTGGATCAAGAGACGATCAGAGAAGCTATGACAACTCTGTATGATCGCCTTGCCTCGTTACTAGGGGCGAACCCAGTGGTTCAGTCGCCGATCGCGGATCCTTCGCACCGATCACAGTTGGATGAGTATCCTATGGATATTGAGTCGATATATCAATCGTCATCACAATCTGGAGCGGCCTCCACCGACTCTTCGGTTGGGATCACACGTATGACGTTGGGCCCGAAAGGGATCAAGCAGATCGACCCCAAGATCGAGTCGCAGAACAGGAAGAGGAAGCCTGAACCTGGTCGAGTCGGATCGGACGATAGTTTTGAAGATGCTCAGGAAGTGCCACAGAATAATCCGACTCCCAGCACTGGTCATACCAACATACCGGAGATCCCAGAGCAAATGAGAACCATGATCGCGACTATGATGAACCGATTTGCGAGTGAACAATATGGAATACCTCAGTACACACCTGGGCAAGGACAACCATGGCGATCAGCATCAAACATGAATCAATCCGCTGAGAAACCGATCAAGAAACCCGTGGACGTGGATATGGAATCGGTCCGATCAGCCGGAATTGTTCGATCGATATGCCAGGCCGGTCACCAAGATCGATTTCACAGATCACCCCCACGTAGTGATGTGGACATTGAGTCAGAAGGCGAGATCAGTCAGCATTTTGATCCGGATGATCTGGACGTTGAGATGCCTCGTAGGGCGAATATGGCCTCCGCGCAGGCATTTGACAGTGATTCCGGAACGATCACCCGAGTGCGAATGTCCGCGATCTCGGAATTGAAAGATTTTACCGGCAAGGATATGGATGATGATCAGGCCAGAGCTTGGTTAAGTCGGACTAAATCAGCTTTTCTGAGAGACAAGACACCGGAAGGTGAAAGATGTCTGATCTTCGCTGATCTAATGAAAGGTCCGGCCAAGAACTGGCTTAAACAGCTGAGTCGAGAAGTGCGTTTGAAGTGGCCTCGTTTGTGTGAAGAGTTCGAAGAACAATATTGCAACTCGGGGTGTCTGTCGCTAGACAGTACTACCACATGAAGAAAAGATCCGACGAGACGCCGATCGAGTACTTACATCGGCTGAATGTTGCTGGTCTACGCGCGAAAATGCCGATCAAGGACCCACGACACCCGGATATAGCTCGCGAGCATGTCGAACACTTCATTGGTACTCTGGATAATCGCGATCTGGCTGATCAGCTAACCCTGCTCCGTATAAAAGACTCAGAGCAACTGGAACTGACTCTGAGGACGCTGCAGCGAGCCAAAAGTCGACAGCCCAAGGTCGAGGTAGGATCAAACCGGTACCGGTCAAAGCCACACCCTGATCCGGGCAAGATACCGGCAGCACGACCAGCCAGAGCAATTCGGATGATCACGAAGGAATCAGACAGTTCAGGTTCGGAAGAGGAAAGTGGTCAATCAAGTCTGAGCTCGGACGAGGAACAGTATCGTCATATCTTTACGACGGAACCAGTGTATCGCCCGAGATCATCGGCTAATGGCATGAACGGACGAAAACCTGGTGGTATTCAACCCGATCAGGACCGATCTCGTAAGAAATGTGAGCATTGTGGGTCGACCAAACATGGAGATCGTGATTGTTGGAAAAGAATTACGTGTGGAAAATGTGATCGTAAAGGTCACCCTTCTGATCATTGTTTTTTCGTATGCAAGACTTGTGGGAAGCTTCATGATGCCGGTGCCTGCCCTATGGAAAAATTTTTTAATCTGATGCGCAAGTGGTATGTGCCGACTAAACATGCTGGTATGCTTCCACCAGATGTCGAGAAGATGTTAAACTAGATCGCTAGCCAGGTTGGAATCTGGTTCGAGCCGAGCGATCTACGTTCTGCATTTATGCATATGTCGGTAGCGGAAATAAGTTTGAGAAAAAGAAGATAACCGACAATACATGTTCTAATTCAAATTGCATCGATCGATGTCCGATCTACAGTCTCAGAGTGGATGAATATTCCCGATCGGACGTAATCATGGAGTTGGATCTACTGCCCGGTGAATCCCGAGGATACTGGAAGTATCACTCTCCCGACAAGTGGTTTAAACAGGCAAAAGCTAATGGAAAGATCAACAACGAAAAAGCCACTATTCTATTTGACTCTGGAGCAGAAGTCTCGATCATCGACTCCGCCTTTGCTCGTAAGGTGGGATGTCGTATAGACAGTACCAGAGGCAAGAATGTGTTGGAATCGGCGAAAGTTCATACATGACGGAAGGACGATCACGTGTTAAAATCACCCTGGCAGGCTCCCTGGTCTACTATTTCAACGCTTGGGTGGGCCGGTTAGCCGCCCAAGACGCGATACTGGGAATGGATTTCATGGTACCAGCCGGTATACGACTCGACCTGTCTCATGGAACCCTGACTCTGCCGGATGAGGTGCAGATTCAGTTATCCGGCCGACACCCTTTATATGGTACTCATGTGCGGATGCTTAAAATGGGTCAGTACAAAAACATCGGGGTGGCCCGATCAGTCGACGTGATGATTCGGCCGAGCGATCGGCAACAAAAATTGTGGCTAACCCGTGGTGAACGATGGGTACCAACGTTCGTTAAAGGTATCGGCAGATCAAGTTACATCAGGGTCACAAATATATCCGATCAGCCGCTGATCATCCACGAAGACATGATCTTAGGGATGTGGTTACCCGAAGGGAAAGTACCTCGACAGATCGGATATGTCTCAGTGGGATCACGAAGATACATTGAATGGCAGAATCTGGCTTATCAAGCCACCACGGACCTGATCAGTGACGAAGACTTAGAGGATGAAGATACCTCACCTATGGTCGAGAAGCTGGAATATTCTACGCCGACCAAGCTGCTGATCAGGAGACCACCGATCGAAGCGACAGGGGAAAGCCGGGTCAAAGAAGGTCCACAGATATTGAGTATTATTAGGCCCGGCTCACCGAAAACAACGGACCCAGAAAGCGGAAATGACAGTGAAGAGTTCAAGAACGATCATGAGAAGGAAAAGGAGGATGAATCTGCCGAAGTCATTACGGAGGAAGGTGAACCCGAAGTAGACCATCAGTCGAGTGACTTACAAGGAGCGACTCAAGATGACACCGATCAGAAAAAGGCAGATCAGGTAGACGAACAAGTGTGTATACATGAAGGTGGTGATCAGTACATTGAAGGTATCGAGAAGCAGATGGCCGTTTTACCGGAAGTATCGCCCAATATGCCAGAAGTCACCATGGAAGATCTACAGGTCGGTGACCCCGACGTGAACACTCCCGAACAGATTGATCAGCTAAAGAAGATCATCTGGAACAGGCGTCACTTACTGATGGGGAAAGGTAACGCCCTACCCCCAGCCGCATTCGGAGCTGTCTGTGATATAGACGTGGGAAATGCAAGGCCGATCGCTCAACGTTGTCGTAAAGTTGCACCTCAATACCGGGAAAAGTTATCCGATTTGATCAAGGGCTTGCTGAGTACAAAGATCATCCGACCATCAACATCGCAGTGGGCATCACCGGTCGTGATCGTGATTAAGAAGAATGGGGTTGATATTCGATTGTGTATCGACTATAGAATGGTGAATCGCCTCGCGAAGTTGATGGTCTATCCGATGCCCCTGATCAATGATTTATTAGAAGATCTGGATAAAGTTTTATGGTTTTGTTCGCTGGATATGGCTAGCGGTTTCTGGGTGGTTTCGATGACTGATCGCGCTCGAGAGATCTCGGCTTTCGTTACACCTTTTGGGCTTTTTGAATGGAATCGGATGCCATTTGGATTAAAGAATGCCCCACAGATCTACCAGAGGCTGATCGACAATGCTCTCTATGGGTATTTCCAGATCAGTGCTGATCGGGAAGCCACCGATCTACATGATGTGTTTACAGAAGGTGAACCAGACCAAGATCAGGGCAGATCAGTGTTGGGAAGGCGATCATACATGGATGACATCTTGATCACAGCAACATCCTGGGATATGCTATGCGATAAGGTCGAACGACTCCTGAACACCTGCGAGCGCTGGAATTTATCGATCAGTGTGGTCAAGAGTTTCTGGGGTCAACCCAAGGTCGCTTACCTCGGCCATAACGTGTCCATCCAAGGTCTGGAGGCAAACCCGAAAGATCTGGCTGCTCTCAGCAACTTACCTTTCCCCCGATCACTGAAGGCCATGCAATCCTTCCTCGGATCTCTGAATTATTATAGCAGATTTATCGAGGACTTCTCGATTTACGCTGCTATACTTTATGAACTGAAGGAAGTTGATTATCATGGGCTACGAGAACGTGATCGGGTAGGAGGATCACCAATTGAGACTGATCACGAAGTTGAAGTTACTGAAACGGATCTCAAGACTGGATCACTGATCGATCGAACTGTGCCAGGGTCAGAGGACCATATGAAGCGAGCTATGGTAGCCTTCAGTATGTTGAAGGCGAAGATGATCTCGACGCCGATACTGAAACATTTCGATCCGGAGAAGATTCCCGTGGTGATTCTATATGCCAGTAAATGGGCAATATCGGCCGCACTGGTCCAAGATCACGACGGAATTTATTGCCCGGTGACGTTCACAAGCCGAACATTAAAACCGAACGAAGTCAACTACGGTATTGTGGATAAAGAAGTGCTGGCATTATTACGTGTATTGGATGTTTGTTACTCTATGCTGGTGACTAGATCGATTAAGGTATTGTCCAGGCGATCTAGTCTGGCTTGGTTATTGTCAGCGAATGGGTTAGACGGGAGACTGGGGCGATGGGCAGCGCTGTTATCTCAGTGGACCTTGGAGATCATCAAATGCACCAAGGGCGAAGAAGAAATTCTCGGAACACTGGCAGCCAGCATCACACCCCGATCAGAAGTCGATGAAGCCCTGATCGAGGTCGCTCCTCGGAAGCAACCACGAGAATCAATCACTATACCCCCACCGATCGTCGGCTCGGAGGAAAATCTGATCGTTGTAAGTTTCGACGGATCAGCGAGTGTGAAGAAAGGCGTGGGGGCGTATAGCGCGTTGTTATGGAAACTGCCAGAAAGGACTGTTATATCGGCCGGTTCAGATTATACTCCAGGTATCACGGTCAATGAGGCCGAATATCGTGGTCTGCTGCTAGGTTTGGATCTCTTGCAAGAGCAAAAGATTGGAAGAGTAATCATATGCGGAGATTCAAACCTGGTAATTCGGCAGATCACTGGAGAGATCGACTGTAAAGCACCGCGTTTGAAGCTACTGAACGATCGCGTTATGAAAGCTTTACGTGGATGGCCAAGGCATGATCTTTTACATGTGAAACGTGATTGGAATCGGAGCGCAGATCACCTAGCCACTATGGCCATGCGTGATCAGACTGGATCAATAGTGACTGATCAAGCATTGCTGGAAGAACTGGTGGAGATCAATAGGCTGCCTGAGCTGATTCGTGTGGAAGATGAAAAGGAAGCAGCTCAGATCTCGATCATGACGAGATCGCGAACCAGATCACCACCTAACAGATCACTCTCTCGAGAAAGCCTAACAGAAGAAATAGTACAGGAGATGCGGATCGAAAGAATTCTCAAGGCACAAGACGAGGAAAAATGGATCGTTGATTTGAAGGCGTTTCTGAATGGCGATCTGGGGAAGTTGAGCCAGGGTGAAGCAAAAGATTGTGCTAAGATCGCGTCCAACTATGAGATCGACGAAAATGATCTATTGTTTTACTATGTTCAAGCTGATCAGGCCGATGCAGATCTGGACCGATCGGCAAGGCTCGTGATCCCGGAGACTTTACAAGCTGATATCTTACACCATTATCATGTCAGCTTGGAGGGCGGCCACCAGGGCGTAGGTCGAACGTATCACAGGATCCGTAAACATTTTCATTGGAGAGGCTTATATCGAAGTATACAAAAGTTTGTCGGGACATGTACGGATTGCGAAACTGGAAAAGGTATGCCAAACATCCGGGGTAGATCACCTGGAAATATCCAGGCGGCCTCCCCTTTCCAAGTGATCACGATGGATTACATGCCATCCCTGCCAAAATCGTTCCAGGACAACCAGGAGTCCCAATAGTCTGGGTTGACACATTGTGACAGATCAGCCAAAGGTAATGGTCGAACAGGTGCAAATCAAGGTGGTTGAGCTGGTTCAGAGTCAATGGATACATATATACATATAATGCATGATAACTACATTTGCGTACATGTGAACGATCGATATACAAGATGGAGACCATATTGGGACCTGGATATGAAGTGTGGATATGGAATGTGGAAGTTATCAAGAAGTTGTCGTGATATATTGATGATTATGGAAAGAACGAAACGAAAGCTGGTTATCACGACAATCACGGACCATATTTCGTGCGCAGACGAGAAATCGAAAACGTCGGATGATGCATGGGGCCTGATCGCTATTGGTTCCGCCAGGGTTCTTGGTGATCGGCAAAGATCAAGACATCACGCAACGTGCCGATCGGAGTCGGGTGCCCATAACAAGGATACCACTCCCCGCCGTCGGCCTTGATACCTCACGCTTCCGCTCGGTGAACAGGCAAAATCGTTGTGAGGGTGGCCCAGAGAGTTTTCGAAGTGATTTCGGGCTGATCGCCCCGATCACTCGGCTGACCGCTATGCCGATGATGATCGGGGCTGATCAGCCCCGAACCGGCGTTTAGACAGCTGATCACGCTTCATGGTCAAACTTTGAACGCGACTTGTCATGTCCTGCAGATCTTGATCAAGTTTGTCGCGATCTAATCGGAGAGCCGACAGCTGGCTAGCCTGATCGGCAGAATTACGTTCCAGGGTATCGATTACGACCCAGCGATCGAATAATTCGGCATTAAGCGCCCGATTGGTATCATATAGGGAGATCAACTCGGGAATTGCGCTTCGGAGTTCCAACCGTAGTCGGCAAGCTTCCATGGACCCCAACGTGAGTGGACCAGATCCCTCCACTAGACGAGCGAGCTGTTCCAAGTAACGGACGGGGCGATCTGAGGAAGGCCGAGCGGGAAGATTCCAAGGCGGGCGATATGAAGTCATGGTCGTCGTAGGACGGATGAGACTGGTCGTGATCGGTGCCGAAGTCGCGATCGGGGCGGTCGCGGGATCAGTCGAACTGGAAGCGGAAGGCGAGGCAGTGATCGGACGGGCAGCCGAAGATGACGAAGGAGGAAGGGAAGATCGGCTCGAGTCAGCCATGGTGATCGCCAAAGAGGAAATTTGGAAGTGAATGAGTCGAACTGCAGTCGTTGCGCGGCTGCAGTTAGTCTCAGGGGCGGCTGTGGTAAAGCGATCAGAAAATATTGAGAATGAAGTGGACCACACATGGCCGTTGATTGGTGATGATGGAACACCCATTAACATATGACGGGTGGGAAAGGCCGATCACAGTTATGATGAAAAGGTGGCGGACAACGGGTATTCGCGATGTGAAGAAATCAGCCAAGTACTGTCATTACGCCCAGTCCCAGACACTGATGGAACGATGGAGATCACGATCACGATCGTTATCACAATTACTAAGTGGAGTTCCCGTGGATGTAATACGAGGTGAGCAACTGTTGACATGACGTGTCAAGGACAGCCGTCCAGCCGATCTATGAATGGTATAGTGGTTGAAGTTGATCATGACACGAAGTTACGGCCTGATCGGCTGATTATGCCCGAGCAATGAAGATTAGATGTGGAATGAAGTCGGGCATGTGGAGTGACAGGTTGTGTGAGTGATGATAACCTATGGGTTTGTCCGAAGATGACGTGGCAAGGCCTGATCAGGCCTGATCAGCCGAGATCGGTGTTATATGGTTGCCCTGACGGGGTATAATGGTCGGAAGTGTGGCTTCGCAGGTGAATGAAGTCGTGGTGATGGTGACCCAGAGCGTCCCCGAGGTGATCAAGGGCTGATCGCCCTGATCTCCACCTGATCACTCGGCTGATCACTATACCGATCGTGATCAGGGCTGATCAGCCTCTGATCAGCGTCCAGATGCGGAGGCAAGTAAAGTTCTCGGTTAAGTCGGGCTGGATACGAAGTGGGCAGGTGTTAGAAGAACAGATCTCGAGTGGTTTCAAGGTCGTTTATCGAAGATCGGGATGGGTTGAAGATCTTTCTAGGAGTCGGGTCGTGATCAGGGCAGAAGTGGTACAGATCAGCTTGAAGGTGCAGCTAGGATGGGCAAGGTGGTGCTATGCAACCGTGCGACGAAGTAAATAGGTTCGAAGTAAAGGTCAGGCATGAGTTGAGGTATGGTACACAGGTATAGGACATTGCATATATAATAACAGGTTTTGATTTTCCCCCTAAAGCAAAGAGTCGCTCCGCCACGTGTTGCGGTCATTGGGAGCACAGGGTTGATTAGTCCCCTCTTGCTCAACTAAGTCCCGGTTAAGACGCGCTTCGACGCATTTTGGCTTACCGGAAGACCCCCGACGGGTTTGTTTAGGTGATCGAACCTCACCCTCAACGCACACGTGTTTGGAACACGTCAATAATATTGGAAAAGGTTTTGTGGAGATAACGTTTGTGGATTACTGTGGAAGATCGTGTTTTGATCGCGTTTTCTTGGTTTCGTTATATCTCTCTCTCATTGGCTGGCCTGATCAGACGAACTTTCCTGATCAGTGCCTATATACTGATTAAGTATCGACCCCAACCCGTTCTCCGGTGAAGGTTTCCACCCGAGGACACCCCCCGTCTCGAGAAGGTCATCCCCTCCGACCTGATCAAGATCATCGTTTTCGTCACCGAGTCCACCTGAAGTGAGTGTAACCACCCCCGATCAACGGGTACACAAGGTGAGATGAAGTTAAACATAGATCCTGATGAGCATGAAGACCGGCCAGATGACCGGGAGGATCAGATCAGTCACCACAGTGGTGATTCATCTGATTCCGATGCTGATCAGGATCGATGGAGTACCCCCTCCGATAGTTGGTCGTCCGGGCCAGTGGGTATCCGGATTCCACCCAAGACTTCGGTCATGGATTTGGAAATCGGCTCCACCACATCACTCAAAATTTGGATTAAGTACGAAAGTTAAGGTGCTCTACGACAACTGGTGCCGTGACCCGGGATTCAGAGACGACGAGTGTATACATGAATAATTGCCTAGAGATGTGCAAAAAAGTAAGCGGAAGGGGCTGTGACCGCACATGGACAGCCTCAGTTACGGTTCTTGTTATAATTTTCACAAGACGACCCTGACCGAACATACACGTTCTCAGAGGCTTGCGCGAAGATGGTAAGGTACCAGAAGCACATTCTCAATATGCGTGGAAATTCAAATTCGTGGTTTTCGCTATTCGAAAATCGGAAGACGTGTGACGCGAGTCCAGGTTTTCGCACGGACACATGTGTGGTGACGTTTGGCACATTAGAAGAGACAGTGGAAATATTGGAGAATTGCTTCACAAGTGTGGATATGAAGCTCGATTGAAAATCCTGATGCCCAGTACTCGTATTCCCAGTTCACTTTAAGCCGTTGACCGACTTTTAGTAGCTTCTCGACATCCAATTTCTTTCTTCCCCTGTATAACAACGTGAACCGCTGTCTGCCTGGGGATGACTTATGCAAACTTGACAAGGAACGGCGCTAGGAAAACTTTTCGAACAAGCTCACTTCTTTGCCTCCCCTGCTGACGACATGATTATGCCGGGGCAGAGTTCGATCTTTGGTCGCTATTCAGAGGTAGACAAGCTCGAAGAAATTGAAACTCAGTTCAAGAATCTGACGGTCGTGGAGATGAAGGATACGTTGGAGTATACTTCCGACACATTTGGTCTCCAGACTTTGGACAAACGAGGAGGATTGTTCCTGCACACAGCAAACAATGTATGTCATATGTGCTGGGTCATCGATGAGGTCGATTGTAAATGGTCGACTGTGTATGATAAGTATCTCTATCCAACCCTTATCTAAGACCTAAGGCAAAAATATTGCAAACTATGTTGTTGCATTTCATCGACTTTATCATCTTTTTTTGCAATTTATTGGCTATATCATATGTTTCTTGCATTTCGTAGACGACTTAGTTGAGAAAAAATACGAAGCGCTTGATTTCAGTGGTAGTGTCCTTGGTAACGACTCCTTAGGTAAAATCAAAAGCTATACACCTTCAATTCAGCGAAAATATCCACTAATCTCGAGCGTAGAACCTCAAAGCTTTTGTCCGCTTGCTTCCCTGCCATTATTTCCACTGACGGACGCGCTTTTAAAAACATGCACCCTTGATTCGTTGATAACAGGAAAATTAGCCTACGATATTTAACTGGACGAAGTGCTTTCTTGATCGTAACAAACTCAATTTTTAGCTTTTTATCAGGACACGACAAGAGACTAACCTTCGTGGAGAACGAACCATGATATGATGAAGATGACCTGACACGGCTCATTAATCGAGCTATCTAACTCGGCAAAATAATTAGCCGCGAACGTTTCTATAATGGTGGTACTCCTATTGCGACAAGAGGAACAGCTGACCTCTTTTTCTCTATCGTTCATTCAGCATTTTTCACCAAAGCTCCCAAGTCCTCTCTATCAATGTTTTACCACTCCCTCGCTGTAGCTACCGTCTCATGCACTATCCTATTGCTTGACTTGGCTTCCGCCGTCTCCAACCTACCTGTTATCCTTTTTCATGGAGAAAACGCGACTAAGAATCCAGATAACGAATTAGAAGGTTTGTTCGTCCAGCAAGGCATATCAGAGCAAAACGAGTCTGGTGATGACACTTTTGATAATGGTATCGACACAAATTTGAACAACTGCAAGGCATCTAGATTCGTGACACTTAATAGAAATAGTAAAAATACGACAGCGATGAGCATCAGCTCTTCGTAATTGATTAGATAGATGTCGAAATTGCCAGCTCGTAAGCTGAGACCAGGGTGATGACAGTGAAAAATGCATCAGTGATAAGAATAAGACACAATAGCGCATGGACAGACATTCCAGTCAGCTTACATATTAGCCTTTCTCATGGTCTTCGTGTACCAATGTTGCTAATAAGGATTTGGGTAAATCACTGAGTCTTCTTGAGTTACCCTGTCCGCCAAATCAAGCAATCGAAAGTACTGCTGTGCTTGTAGTTGTCCTTCCATAGCGTAATTACTGAGAGACGATCGCTGTGAATTCTTGATCTGCTTCAGCAAACTAAATTCACTTCCAAGTGTGCGTTCCACGGGATATGGCAGCTATTCCAGCGAGAAAAGCGACAAGGATATCATACTTTCGGTCGCCATCCACAACTATCCAACATCCGTAAACTATGCACTTTAGACACCATCGACTAGTCGGCAAAAACTACTGTTAACATTATAGCGTTCGATTAGTTGCAATCTCTGTTTCCAAATAACGTTGCAAGCTGTAGGACCAAACGCCGCTGTCCAATTTTCCTTGTGACAATGAATAAGGTTTCGAAAGACGCAGCCATCGCATATTATAACGTCATGTGGAGTTTCTGGGCGACACTGTGTCGATTCTTGGCCAATCCCGATCTTAATATTCGCTACTCCACTTATAAAAGCAGTGATACCAATTTTTAATCCGTCACTGAGTAGATTTAGCGTATCGTCGTCTAATCCATCACAGAGGCGAAAAGAATAAAATGAAGCACTGCGTATATGATGGATAACGCGATCAATATCAATACTGACCGTCGGATCATTGGGGAACCTTGGATCGCCATCACCCTCATACTTAAGTTGAATCATCTGAATGAGTTTATCCAAAGCACGATACTGGCCTGTCATTGTCACTGATTTAAACCTATCGCTTTCATGCAATGACTGATGTACCCAGCGATATCAGCAACTACAAATAAGCAAAGCCACCACGCATCACTCGAATGAGGACACCCTTTCTCGACTTGGTGTTCCAACAAAGGCTCATAATTCATTGCTAAAAATTGGCATGCATCGTGAATAGATTCCCACCTCGTAGTCGCGTATGTCGGGCATTGGCCGATACTCGCTCTAACACTTTCATGTGTTCTTGTGAAAGTAATTTCGGCGCCAAGGGACGTGCTAAAACCCACTAGCTTATCCAAATGGTCAAGAAAACTACCAACCACCAAATTTAGCTGGTGACTTCCACACCAATTTACTGCAATGCCAGTCCCACCCTGTTGCTCGCATGCACGGCGTATTCGTACAGCAAAACCTTGCCGCAACCGAGCATCGTTGCTGCCCCATCACTCGTAATACCTATAAGTTTGCGAAGATCTCCATCACTCCCGACACTTTGCAGCACCTAAAGGACTAAGTCCGTATAGTTTGATGCTGTATGAGCTAGCTTTCCCATAGGTATCGCAAAAAGGTGTACGTTGAATATGGATCTATCGACTGCGAATCCCACACGCACATCGAAATATCCTTGACATCTGTGTGTTGCTCCGTCAACTAAAATCGAAAACGACCACACTGTCGATAAAATGATACTCATTTCAGATAAATTTATGGCTACAACGTAGCGAACGTAGCGTCCCACGGTTTGTTCGGATGGTTTTCCGAGCTTCATACTTCCAATGCCTTCGCCAAAATGACAAAAAGACGAGATACAGCGCGAAAACTCGATGATGCGTTAATACAACGAACGACAGTCTCGAATTGCTGTCTGTCTTGAATTGAGAGCTCGTAGTCGCCGTCCTCTCGCTCGAGAAAATCGTCAGACATATTGACGTGGCCAATTTCATCATCAGGGATCACAAAATCAGATTCTGTACGGGTTTGCTCGGTCCGGTTACTGAGCAGCCGTCGGATTACCCCCATGATTTTTTGTGGAACTCGAAATCGAATACTGTTTTTTTATGCAAGGTGGATAGGGATCGCTTCCTTGAAGAAAAAGGAGCGCCGTTGGTCATCTTGTAACGGCAAGCTTTTGAATATTTCCCATTTTACCGGGTGCTGCTTAGTTAGATGCGAAATTACGTTGTCTCTCGAAACCTTGAGAATGTTTTTATATTAGCGCACTTCTTGCGCTCTTTTCGATTGAGAAGGCTTGAGAACTATGTAGTTATCTTTACCTTCACGTCCTCGCGGCCAAATGTCAAGCAAAACTTACATCTCGCTTCGAGCACTTCGCTTGCAGCATCATGCCGCATCGGACGTAGGCCTAGCTCCATTTCATACTTTGGGATCCATTTCTGGCGTTGATCGGGTACGCTAAACGTAGTTCGGACGAGTACCGAGTTGATGTTGCGAACACTGGAACAGGGAGTCTTGGATCGCCGCCCTATCGATGCATCCCTGTTGTTCTTGCTCCTTTCAGCGACCCCCTTGGTTCTCCCCATTTACCGACTTCCGAGATCGCAAATGTCCTTGTCAAATTAGGTATTTTGAAAAAATTAAATTAGGTATTCTGTACTTTTTCTCGACACACTACCTAATTTTAAGAGACCTATTATGTGGTATCATGACCTCCGTCAAATTGTCGTGTCCCATTTGATCCGTGTGTCCCACTTAACCCGACTTTTACGGTACTAGTAACTTGTTAATTTTGTATTAAAACTGTATTACAGGTCAGTCCTGATTTAGCTGCAAAGCCCACTCTTGACTACCCAGAACAAGTCGATTTTAAGTAGGAAGTTGGAAATTATAGACCCCGGGGATACACCCGGGGGAAAGGAGGTGGATATTCAATCATAGAGTCAGAATGGGGCTCACCACAAACAAGCCGTACTTGCCGAGTCAGAGGGGCCGACAGACGTGCAAATTGACGAAGTTGTGTTAGAATCGCAACAGAGTGGAGAGGCGGAAGAGGATCGTGAGCGCACGGAGGAGTATGTAAGGGAGCGTGCCTCTTAAATAGCCAGGGAGGACTCCCCCAAGGAAAACAAACCGGAGCAGGACGATACAGAAGACTGTAATCAAACGGAAGATAAAAGACTAGAGGATACAGAGATGATGGAAAATAGTGAGCAGACAAAAGCAGAAACCCGAGTCATCACACCGGAATCACTGTCAGAAGTACTAGCGCAAGCACTAGCTGATGCAACACGAAAGAGACCGCGGCTGCAAACATGGCATGATCTCATGCAGCAGTTGTTTGAGATGGTGTTTAGCCTCACACCTACGGAAAAGGAAGAGAAGAGGTTTGCAGACACCAAACTGCCGAAGATAACAACGAGGGAACAGGAAAGATTGATTGATCTGTTTGGGTTAGTTGTTGTGCAACAAAAGCAAGAATGGACAATATGGAAACAGAAGGTCCAAGAGGTGCGTAGGATTTTTGTCCGGGCAAAGCAATCTCTGGAGAATGTTCTGGCTAATCGCATTGGAAAAAACAAGATGGAGATGGCTTCCAAATCCGATGGAGTCTTAACCGATTGGATACATAAAGTAACTGGGGAGAAAGAAGGAAAACCAACAAAGTCTGACATACAAGGAGGATTTCTTGTTTAACAAGGCGCACTACAAAAAGGAAGATATTAACATGCTCTATAAGATATGTAAACGGGAAGAGGCACTAGGACTGGATGGAAGAGTGCGAACAGGCATAGCACAAGAGTGGAGAATTGTCAAAGGGCTTGCGGAACGGTCGATCGTTGCACGATACTTGCCGCCGTTTTTTTTTTAATATATTGACAAACGCACAAAGGCTACGGTTAATCTGGACCATTATAACGAAAGTGGAAGGATGCTTAAGCATGGATATGAAAGGTGAAATGCCGATCAAGGGTGTTTTTCAAAGCACAAAGAGTATCCAAGAAAGTATAGCGATGGCAGCGACGGCACGTGGTATAACGCAAGGTAAATTGTGGGAAATGTAAGCGAAGGTAAAAGGAATAAGCTACGACTGCTCAAATCATCGATTAAACTTTCATTTTTATACGCGGGAGGCGGCAAGAAAATTTGATAAGGTGGAAGTGCCCTATCATAAACACATGCATCGCCTAACCAATGAACATGCACCGGAACACGAGGGCATCGATGACTCAGTGTGGAAACGACAGGGGTATCACTCAAGAGGCATGAAGGAACACAACAAGTATACACATTATTACTTCGGAATGTATCTCGAAACATCGACATTCTAAAATTAAAGGCTTTCCTCGAGGCTCAGGTGGAAACGCCTTTCCGCCTACAAGAAATGGATCATGGAGGGCCATTGGCAGCGTCGTCCCTGGACTGGGAACTAAAGATTGCGGCGGGAGGTTGTCCAAAAGTGCTAGAAGGCATCCGAAGAATATTTTGGTGTGGCATAATGTTGTTAGTCGAACACCCCGCGAGTAGAGGACGAAGGCATTGTCTACGGTGCGGGGAGGTCGGACATCAGTTGGGGGGGGTCCGACCTCAGAAAAAACATTACGAGAAGAGCATTGTATATGGGTGTCGGTGGAGGAAGTAAATACGATTACTGTCCCACCACCGACCTTTGCTAGCATGGAAGACCTACTCCAAGAAGTCATCGATTTCTATGAAGCACAACAAAAGGGGAAAGACAAAGAATCCACATCGGTCAGTATCAAAGAGAGTGCATTGTCCACCACAAACTCATCAGAGACGGCCTCACAAATCGCGAGACCAGAGGAGGCAGCAGGGGAGACGAAAGAAGTACATGGCCTACAGAAGGAGTCAAAACACGAGGAAGCGACAAACCCCAATCGAGCAAAGAGCAGACTGGGTGGAAGTCCAAAACAGAAAGCAAAAATCAACAGAAAAAAGTGGAATAGCTATAGGAATGCATGTAAAAAATTCAGGTATAGAAAAAAATAGAGTAACCGAACGTAGGGAGGAGGGGAGACTAGACGGGGTGAACACAAAAGCGAAGAACAGGAACCACCACAAAACAGGACCAAACCAAGGGAAACAAGAGCCGGAACAGGAACCAAAAGAGCGGTCATACGAAGCAAGGACACAACGAACTGAGGTATCACCAAAAGCAGACACAAATCGAGAGAAAAAGGGGGGACGGCAAAGGACAAACAGATCGAGAATACGGAACTTCAAATTCAAGAAGCAGAGGCGAAAAAGAGTATAAAAAACTAGTAGCACAAACAAATAGGACTTGGGGCCCGTTATCCTGGTTTACGTGGAAAACAGAAGGCATAGATGAGACGCGGAAATGGAACCTTCCGGACGTGATGATTATGATGGGGCTGCAGTTAGTGCAAACTCCGGCAACAGTGAATTGCCAAGCATACGGTGTGGTACAGGCGTTGATGAACTCAAATTTAGTAGACGACATCAACACATTGGAGCAGGGCGCGTAGAGCATAAACGAAGGATGCGTGGCACGGGCGAAAATGGACTTTGGGATAAAGTTTCCACCTGGGGTCAGAAAACAGACACTGCGTAGTCTAGGGAGGGGTTATGCTAACATGTCAGCCCAAACCACAGAACAAGAGTTTCGTAAGTACTTAGAGACATATAAGGCAAGTGCTTCGGAAGTGAGTAAGGTCATAGGAGCCGAAACATGGGGAAGCAATGACACGCTGAGCAGTATAGGTACGTTCCTCCAACGTGACATTTTTTTTGTGATCAGTAGGGATGCAGATTCAGGGACCTTGGGAGCAATCCACTACGCACCTGAAACGAGGATCTATAAGAAGAGGAAGTACGCCACCTGTGGGGAATTTCCGATTACGATTGGCAGCCGTATTCAACGGGTCAAGACTTTAATGGAACAAGCTGAAACCGATACTACTAAACTGCCGATAGTACTCCATTTCCAACAAGCACATTATCAGGCATATGTGCATGGCTGGAGATGTGAAGGAACAGACAAGACATCACCACAAGAACAAGACGTAGCTATGGAGACACCAACAAACACGCCGGTAACATGTTATGAAGGACCAGTAGAAGTTGACATACAGGGCACGGGCACTGAAGGGGAGCACACATCAAAAAATGAGGGGACAACCACGGAGTAAGGAAACAGGGAACCTAGTCTGTCATGCGCGAGGAAGAGACGATTCAGAAATACATCACGTGTTCCGGCGGCAAATGGATACACTAATTCGACAAGGCTCACAGCAGGCAAGAATGTTACTGGACTTTTTACATATGAAAGTAACCTGGAGATCAGAGGACGAACAAGTGCGGCTGTTAGAGGCGGACCTTACTGATAGCCTCACACGGGCGGAGGTGGCCCAATATTTCGATGTACCTGAGACGGATTTGGTGCTGTGGTACAATCACTTGAGAGGGGTATCAGTATTAGAGGCAAGACAAGATTCAGTTACCAGTCAGTCCGGGGAAGACAGTCAAGTTTCGGAGTATTTGGAGAACAACGACACATACGCGAAAGTTCCAGACAAACCAGTGAAACCGAGGAAGCGAAAGAAGCGAACAGGAGATGGGTGGATAGGAGATTTGGAAGAACAGACCCAGAACAGCAGTAACCCAGACGCAAGCAAATCAGTAACACGAGAATTATACGAAGAACTGACGAACTGGCAGTGGTAAGTCAAAGAGGCAAGATATCACTGGAGGATGACTTAGGATGGAGGAAGGCCTGGAACGAAATGGCGGAAGCATGGAGGATACAACAAGGCGCAGTCATCCCAAAAGTTGAAGCATCGACAGACAAGTGAAAAAAAGCGCTGGAAGCGGACAGGGACGCGATTATTCACCTAATCGGGCACTTCACGCACCCCCACAAGCTGTTGGAACTATTTCATCAAGATGTCTTTGTTATTCTAGCCCGAGACTGGAGGAAACAGTGCTGGGATAAGATGATATCACTAGGGAAGCGAGACAAAATATCCCCAGTAGTGGCGAGTGAGTTCAAGGAGTGGGAAGAACGGGTGCACATATTACAAAACGAGAAACAGAAGGAAAAGGTAAGAAATAGTGCGATTGAATGGGCGAAACTACGACGAGCGGCATATGGCAAAATGCGTTGGTGAAGCTATGTGCCCCCAAAAGGAGGCATCAGGTAAGTAAAATTCTGATTCTAGCCCACATTGATGGAGCAACAATTGCAGCTATGCTAGGACAAGACGCAGCATTAGACGATACCATAGTGGTCAAGTTAAATAGACACATACAATCTTTGAAGGTAAATGCAAGATATAAAGAGCTTATGTCTAACTGTGAAATGTCAACAGGCACAGAGTGGGCCGAACTTCATCACTTCATGTTGTCTGAAGTTACAAGCGAGCAAGAACTAGAAGACCTAACCCAATTCTCGCAGCCAGATTCACTGGCGCTTTTCTACTAAGGGCTACGCAATGGATACTGCAGAGGGAATGATATCCCAAAGTGAGAATCACAATAATATACTAGCCGTCACCTACGCGGACACATACAAGGTGAATACTCAGAAGTGGAAATCACAAACAAAGTTACGAGAACAGGAGCAGAAATTCCACCCAGGACAGTTCTCATGGATTATCGAGAATGTACGGGGTTTCACCCAAGAACGGTGACACGATTGGATGCGAGCATGGACCAAGGACCATCGGCAATCTGAAGTCGTTGGGGTCCTAATTCAGGAAACTCACGTTACATCACTGGAAGAAGCCATGACCCTTACGAAGATGTGGGAAAGGACCAACCAGTATAAAGACGACACCCATCAACTAGCTTTTTGGAGCATTGGGACAAATCGAACGGCAGGGGTGGGGATACTGATCTTTCCAGAATTTTCTCACCTTATATCCCCCTGGAAGAAACACTAATGGACTACAAGATCTATTGGTATTTGTTTCTACAATTGGCATATCGTCAATATTTACGGGCCTGCCGACTCGGTAGCAAGTAGAGGACACTATTATACAGCACTAGATGAATGGTTTCTTACGACGACGGAATTTACGATTTTGTGTGGAGATTTCAATTGCGTAGAAGATCAGCTACTGGATAGGAATGGGTCGACAAAACAGGTGAGGACAGAGTGTGAAGAACTCTCGGAGTTATTGCGAAGGAGGCGACTACAGGACTCACAACTGGTACAATATAGTGTATGGAGAAAAATCTTTTAGTGGAAATTCCGTACACTTTTTGGCGAGGAGACTCGGCTAGTCGTCTGGATCGTTTCTATATCTCAAAAGAACAATTTTCGAAGGTGATATGGACTGCAGTGAAGCATCCCAAGGTATCGTCAGACCATGAAGAAGTCAAATTGACGATGCAGCACGATATTAGTAATTTGAACAAGAAAAACAGACATGCACCAGCGGTTTACCCTTTATATAGGCAACGACGGGACACAGTGACGGAGGAGATACGACAGCAAGCTCAGTTAGAAGGTGTCACAGTATTAGGAGGAGCCGATATGTGGGATAAAAGATTACGTTTGTGGAAATTAGCGATCAAGAAGGTGAGGACAAGGCAAGCAAATCGTAGAAGGCGAAAAGCGCAGCGCCTACAGATGTTACGTTTCGATGGAGCCCAAACCAGACAGGACTGCATGGAAATTGATTGTGCGGAATTATGGCGACAAAACAGGTGGAGGATGGGACGGAGATACCAAAGGTCACCGGCGACAGTTAGATGGTTATTTCTGAGGACTTCGGTTTGGGAATCTCACCAAACGATGTCAAAGATCACTCTATTGAGACCTCAAGACGCTCTCAAAGGGGCGTCGATTGCGGATAAATTACAGTGGGATGGAGGCCAATAATAGGGACATCACATCGAACAGTAGAAATATCAGATTTGGAACAAAACCTGGAGCTGTTCACGGCGTCAGAACACTTTCCCTAGCTAACTGATGCAGACAATGCGACTCTATTAGCCCCAATCGAAGCGGTATACATTCTTCAAGCAGTAAAGGACTGGAACGACAAAAGGCAGCGGGAGAGGATGGACTCAATAATGATTTCTTTAAGGACTTTGTCGAAGATATGATGGAGGACTTATTAGTGGTAAATAACGAAGAATTACGTGGGGGGAATCCACCGCCTTTCTTTTACAAAGCGATCATAATTCCTTTGAGAAAAAAAGAAAAATCGGAGAATGTTATGGATTATCGACCGATTTCGTTGCTCCAGACAAGCTACAAGGTTTTCTCTAAGATTCTGGCAAGAAGGTTGCAAACTTTCTTGGCAAGGCTGATACGGGATTCGCAGCAAGGATTTGTTCACGGGAGGAGAATGGACAGGTCGGTTATGGTGATGATGGCAATCTTGGAACGCGGAAAACAACACACACAAAAGGAGGCGAACGATAGTGAGAGCATACTACTACTAGACTTTGCGAAGGCTTACGACACGGCCGACAGGACCTATCTACTACACGTTTTACGGAAATTTGGTTTCTCAGTGGCTTTTATTGATTTGATGGCTAAACTACACGACAAGACGACAGCGCAATCTCTGGTGAACGGACAGTTATCACAGGAAATGGAGGTAACTTCAGGAACCAGGCAAGGCTGCCCACTCGCCCCTTTGCTGTTCATTCTAGCGGTGGAACCGCTAGGGATAGCCCTGCAAACTACGAACACACTACAAGGTGTCACTATTGGGACGGGTACTGACACATATTGCCACCTTTTTCCGCCTTTGTAGACGACTCTACAATATTTCTAAATAGCGCGGGACAGGTCGAGGCAGCATTACAAGTCGTGCAGGCCTTTGGGGAAATCTCGGGGCTAAGGGTGCAACCGAAGAAATGCGTCAACATCTTTTTGAACAAAGTGGAGCCAAGAGAGATGTGGTGGGGAATACCAGTTTTGCAGGAGAACCAGGCGACACGTTATTTTGGTTATGAGATAGGGGCTGACAATCCAAAAGAGCGAAATTGGGCACACAGGTTGAAAGCGGTCAAACGACGACTAATTACGGCAGCGAAATTTGGCACATCGGTGATTGAACGCGTACAATTATTTAATGCTGTGGCGTTACCTGCAATATTGTTTACAGCGAAGGTATTTCCGCCGACCCAGTAAGTGACGAAGGAACTCATCGGTTTTCAGAAGCGTTTGGTATGGAATCCAACTAGGAAGGAAGGGCCGACAAAACACAAAATGTCGCCGAACTTAGTCTATGCCCCCAAACAGGCCGGGAGGTTAGGATTCATTTCCATACCATTGGCCATTCACATTCAATACGTAAAAGAAGCGGCGTGCTGGATGATCGAACCGGCAAACAAGTACTCACTGTCGTGGCGCATTTACAGCAATTTTTTTGTTTCACGACGGTAGGAGGTTTCCTATCTCCATAAACCAGAAAATTTGACACAAGGGCAGTATTCAGAGGTAATGTATGTGGGTTAAACTTACGCACGCTGTCTCAATGTTTAGGGCCGGATAAAATCGAAGAGGAATTGATCCAAAAGGTACGTAAAGACGTTCTTACCGGGTGAACTAACACATATCCAGAGAACAGAAAAATATCCCACAACAGCGGTCAGACAATAACCGTTACTTTGAAGGGAAAGAACCACCATGGCATAGTGCAATGTCTGACGAGTCCAAGCATTCTGGGGGACCTTTCAGTGGTGGAACAACCCGTGCATATTGGAAGCGTCGCAGGTTATGGTTCCAGCCCGAAAGTACGATAACATAGAGATGGCTCCTATCCGCGAGCAAAAAATATATCGCACCGGGCTGAACACTTTCACGTGGACGGCGCGCATGAAGGACAATAAGGGACATACCAAGGCGAAAGTGTTACGGTGGCTAGTGACAGTGGTTATATGTTCACCAAGGGTAAGCATTGGGCAACATATAGGCCAAGACCCTCCGTTACAAATAGCATGTCTAGCCAGGTTACGACAAGTCTGCTGGACCACCAAGGGTAAGGGACGGATCACAGGGCGTGATGTCATCACAGGAGAGCAGCGGACCTACACACAATCACCGGATGGATTTATATGGACTGTGGAGTGGGAGCAGGAGAGGAAGCGAAGGACTGAGAAGGACAAGGAAGGTGTTAAGTATGTATGCTTTAAGGCAAGTCCGAAGGTACACAGCTATCCGTGGAAACCTTACGAACACACACGCGGGAAGACCATGCAACACCAGTTTCGAAGATCGTTTAGAGATATGTATTTCAAGTACATTTCTGGGTCACTGCATGGAGTTCTGGAGACATGACTAGGAAAAACGAGCAGGAGGCATGGGGAAAAGTAGCTCAAGACCAGTCAATCAAGGAGCTCTGGAATCATGGCAACATGCTGACGGACTACCAGACATGGGTTGTCTATCGAGTGGCCACGCATCAGCTTAATGTTTATTATCCAGGGTACGAGGTCGATAACGCCTGCTGCCTCGATAAAGAGTGCCTGGCAGAGGGGAAAGGGGTCACACATATTGTGTGGGGGTGTAAGCGGGCCCTATCCTTTTGGGACCGGCCTATGAATTATTTGTTTGACCAGTACTCATTCTCAAGCGTTCTTATTAGTTATTGGCATGATTGGGTTGTCCCGCTGGAGACAGTCTTATCATTCAAGGAGTCTTTCGCTCAACGGAGAGCACCAGCAGTATCTCAGAAATTCAAGAAACGGATTTTAGCAAGGTGTGATAGGCAACTACCGAGTGCCTAAAACAAGCTCCAAGAATGTGGTGGGCAATTTGCTCGATTGGAATAGCCTGGATTTGGAGGATTGGGAACTTAGTGGTGTTCCAACAGGAACAGTGGAACCGGTATAAATATACAGAGTTTATTTGGATGAAGACGATGGAGCAGATCAAAGCTGTGACTGAAACGAGAAGTCCAGAGCTGAATTACGGATACAAGGTATGCAACTACAGATATGTTTGGAATGCCTGTTAGAAGTCGATGGAAATCTCAAGGAGCGCCAGACCGCACTTTCACCTGATCACAAGCGGATGACGACAAGATATATCACAGCAGAAATTCTTACATTTATAGTAGCTAATAGTACTTAAGACTAAATAGAACGCTTTACTACTAAAACTGTATTACAGGTACTACTGTAATACTGTATTAATATAATATAATATAATATAATACTGTATACACCTCAAATTGTATACTTCTATACTCAGGATGCTGGTGACGTTCGTAATAGACACGAGCGCCTCCATGAACCAGAGCACAAGCTCTGGCATGACATTATTAGACTACGCCAAGTCGGCCGTTGAGCGTTTTGTCAAGAGAGTGCGTGATCCAAGTCGACGCTACCAGCATCACTTTATGTTGCTCTCGTGTGGTCGGGACGGCCGTGTTAAAGGAAAAAGTAGCTCGGACACTACTCCATACAATGGCCGTGTGCGCGTAGGATGGGACCAATCTACCAATAAAGACACTTTTCTTCGAGAACTCAAGAATCTACGAGCCACAGACTTGAGTGACGTGGGTGCTGCACTCCGACAAGCGTTTGAACTGATGAATCAAATTCGTCTGCAGTTTAATTGGGACAGCTACGCGCTAGGCCGCACTCCGTGGAACACAAATGTGTCCGTATGTATTCTTCTAACAGATGCCACGACGCTGTCTGGTGCAGACGGTCTCATTCAAGACACCTTGATAATTCCGCCGTCCCATGCTGTCGGGACTGAACTCACTTATGAACCATTTCGATGGGACCAGCGACTTTTTACAATTGCTCTGAAGCTTTCTGCCACCATTAATGGCGTGAAAGGACAGCCAACACTTCCCGCAGACTTGATGGCACTCAGTGAAACGACAGGGGGCATGCTGTTTCTACCTACGTCGAAACCTGCAGTAGAGCAGAGTATTGACCAGATCATTCTGAAACTAAAAGCTGGAGCTGTGGTCAAATTTAAGTGCGAAGCTATCGATGGTGAAACCGAACATCTGACGACGAGAAATATCATTGCGCCAGTTCTTAGTGCCAAGGAGTTCTACTGGCCGATCGCGGAAGCTTTTTGGCTCGACAGAAACACAGCTGCGCTACCAACAAGAGACGCGCATCCGACGCTTGTTTACTCCCGCACAGTTGAAAATGCGATTGAGGCAGCTACGAGTCATATGCTACTAGATACACTCAAGTTCCCGGCCGACAGCTACACGCTGGAGACGTCAATTAATCCAACACCGAGTCGCGGACAGCGATGGTTAGTTTACGTTCAAGGAAGCAAAGGAGACGGTCGATTAGGAGACCCTATTGGCATGCTTCGCGCTCCGAGCCCGGGTAGTGGCATCCCTTCCTCGAATGCTGTGCTCGTACTTCTGCCTTACAACTTCCCCAAGCTCTTCTCGCTCGTTGTGGAGGTTGCGCGAGTATACCAAGCGAGTGGACAGAATATAAATTCCACGTCAAATACGTGGATGTTTCAAGCAAAGGCCATGCCATCCTCGTGGCGTGAATCATTTTCGTCGTATTTGAGTGGGTGCCCAATCTACTATTATTCTCCCTTGAAAAAAGCTCTGCGCAAGTACAACTTGCACGACATGGTGCCTGAGGTTCAAGATTCAGGGCGGAGCTACCAGATTTCGAACTATTTGAACCGCTTACGAGAACAAGCAATTACCGAGAGTGATAACAACAATAAATTGTTCTCGCGCGTTCTTCGGAGCGACAATTCTAGCACAGCTTTAAATTCGCGAAACAGTGGCATTCCTGAATCATCTCCGTCTGCGTCGCCTATCGCAAATCGAGACCTTAACGGAACGACGACAAACGACGCAACTTTGGATGCCATTGCGACTATGTCGCTCCAAGATTTGCGTGCTGCTTATCAAAAAAGTAAAGCCTCCTTCTTCGAAAAGTCGTCGCAAAACAAGTTCCAAGTAGCTCTCCCTCGCGTGATGGAACCGAAAGATGAAGCAACGCTATTAAAGCTGACACCCAGTTGGCGTGCTGTAGAAGAGGACGAGAAGCATCGTCAGCCCATCGACATTATGAGTGACTACGAATCGCGATTGATAAAAAAAGAGGCACTTCGCAATCCTCTTGCCGAGGCTGAACCGGATGAAGACACTCCAACTGGCCTGCGCCGACGTCAATTATCTTTCAATCTCGGTAACCCATACAAAAAGAGTTCGTCTAAGGCAAGCAACGTCTACCAGAATGAAGCTGCAGACGAAGCAGCGACATTGGGAGGTCAGTCTCCAAAGCGCCAGCGTACGCGGAAGCGGTCATCACAGTTGAAGCGAGACAAGAAGCACTCGAAACGCTCTCATAGAATGCACGGCTCGTCAACGTTCAAGTCATCACCGGGGTCACCATCTTACGCATCGAGCTCTCCTGTTTCGAGTACTTCATCAACAATTTCGTCACCGAGCCGTAGTGACAGTGGCGACTCAGTGACGACCGACAACTCGATGGGATCGAATTATTCGGTCAAGGCGGAGGCCGCTCAAATGCTGGGTATTCCTCTTCACGATGGCGATTTCGAGGAGAATCAATCAAGCAACAGTTTTGTCAGGTTTGTCTATGGGGTCTTGGCAGAAAACTGGGAAGCATGGAGCACTATAATTCGTCTGATTAAGGCGCGCTCGACCACGCAACAGGTGCGGCCAGTCATAACGACGCGGTCGTTGTCTGACTGACTTACTAACGTTTACAATTGCCTTCTTTTCTACAGGAAAAAGAGTTTGTTTTGACTGGTCTACGGTCGATGAAAGGCGGTCCCACAGTGGTTAAGACATATATTGAGCAAGCAATTCTCCATTCGAAACGATTCCGACAGGGGGCTCTAAAGCAACAGCTAAAACAGTTGCTGGAGGAATTGACGACGTCTAAATTAGAAGATCCAATTCCTGATGATCGTAAAGAAACCGCAACGTAATTGAGCTTTGAGCTTCTTGTCAGAATCTAAATCAAATGGAAATCAGTTGAAGTGTTTTGAATCTGAATTGGCTGAAGACTTGAGGACCGTTGCCGTTTGAAGTTCGAGACGAAGCGTTTATCTCCATAGTGGTTCGCATGGCTAATCCTCAATGAAGCTATCTCTTAATTGCAACGCAAAAACTAAAGTTTAAAACCTGACCTAGTTGGAAAATAATCGGGAAAAAGTGAAGACCAGTTAAGAAACCCAACAGCATACATTACAAGTGAACTAACTGAGCTCACACCTTAGCGCTTGCCATCCAGTTAACATAATAACTGTAGCTGGGTTAGCTGAATTATTTAGTGTACAGCTCAAACAATAACGGTGTCACCCTCTTTGCGCTTTTCAACCAACCAAGCGTATATTACAACTAGGTACTGTTGAAAGAAGCCAGTGTTGACACGCATGAACAAGCTATGCGCAAAACTTCCGCTTCTTGAGTGAGCGCTCGACGACTGCAGCGGCTGTGATGGTCTCGGCGTTGCGTCCCTTCCATTGAACAAAATCTTTGGCATCTTGAACGCCAGCCTCAAATAATTTCTTCCCGTCATGTGTTAGCTTTCTCGTAAACTCGGTCGTATCCTCGTCCAGCGAGCTCATGGCGTTGTTAAGGATGCCGCGATAGCGTTCACCACCGAAACAGAGGCGCAAAATCTCATCGATTTCCGCCTGTTCTTCCACCTTAACGCACGGTAACAGCTGGCTACCCACTTGTAATACATAAGTAGAGAAATCGCGCAGGTTGACAGATGAAGGACCGGCTTTAAGCATGCGTCGGAAGCGCTTGGTTAGGTATTGAGGCGGTTCGACTGTCACGTCACCGCGTCCGGCTAGCGTCGTTACAAGCCATAGCGGTAACTCAACCACGGAATCTTTTGGCAGGTGGGGACTGCGGCAGCTAGGATCTAAGTATCCGCAGTCTAACACATCCGTCTGGAACGTGCACTTGATACGCTCCTCCCCGCCTAAAATATCGTCGATGTCTAAATACGCTTCACTGCTCATCTAAAACTTGCACTCGGTGTTATAATTTCTAAATTTTAAGGTCAAATAATAATAATTATCCAAGTGTAGCCATATCCATCATGGTCGACAACAGTGCGCATATTCACGAAAAGCTGCAAGTGCTCGTGCGTTCTTGGGGTGTATCCGCTTTTAGTGAGCAGATTCTCTTGCACTGGCTCAAGAAACATTTGGGTGGCAACGATAACTGCAAAAATTTCCGTCGCCTGCATAAATGGCTCATACAGCAGCTTAATCAGCACCGTCGCAGTTCCGATGACTGTTCAAGGTGGCAAATTGGCTGTCCACAAGTGATTCCGCTGCTACGAGCGACATCCTTTTGGGATACGAGTACCTTTCTGTGGGTCAAAACATTAGAGAACAACTTTAACGTCATCAAACAAGAACTTTTGGCGCTCAAAGACAAGAACACGGCAGGCTTTCAGCCCTACCGAGCACCGTCGTGGACGAGCAATGTAAACGTAAGCTAAAAACCCTATTATAAACTGCAGAATCGTGATGTATTTTACGGAGCTTTTACATTTCTTGTAGGCGACGGATGGCCTGGGAAGTGCTGGCCATGACTCTGGAGACTGGAATGTGTTTTACTTGTTCTTGCATAACGTAGACTTTCGAACAAATCGGGAGCTCTGTCCAAAAACTGCTGCAATCATTGAATCGATTGACGGCCACTATGACCACGCGTTTTTCTCGGCGCTCGCACCCCATACACACGTGAAGAAGCACCACGGACCTACGAACAAGAAGCTTCGTTGTCATCTACCGCTGGTAGTTCCCGAAGGCAAATGTCGCCTTCGAGTCGGTGATAAGATTGTCAATGCTCAGGAAGGCAAGTGTTTTATTTTTGATGATTCATTCGAACATGAAGCATGGAATGATGACGACAGCCATAGTCGTATTGTCTTGATCATCGACGTGTGGCACCCGGATTTAAGTGCCCAGGAGAGGAAGTTTCTTGGCTACCTACGTAACGCACAGCTGCGAGTGGACAAGCGGCTGTGCCAAGATTCCGATGACAACTTTTATTCAATCATCAAGAAGGCACGAGAGGCCCAGGTATCCGACCATGAAGCCATCTGGAGTTAAATCACTACATTATTTTCCTATGTACTTCAACAGCAATCAAGTCACTCCGACTCCGTTTCCGAGTCAAACGAAGAAAAAGTGATCCTTTTCGCCTTGGGGTTCGCTTCCGTCGTCATCGCAACTATTTCACTTGCTCCTGTTTCTATGATGTGCTTCGTTGGGGAAGGCGAACGCTTGCCATCGTCATTACATGTCAAAGGAGTGAAGATACTATTTGTTTCTTCAACCGAGCGACATTGAGCATTCTGCACCATTGTTGTTGTTATCTCCATCCCATCTTGTTCCTCACTTGCGTCTCCTTGCTTACTCTCGTCGTCAGAAGAACTATCAATCACAATGACGTTCTCTGGGCCAAAGCGTCTTGGCATAAAAGCGGGAGAAGAAGGACGCTCATTGGCAAATGTAACCACTCGTCGTACGTTGACGCGTGGACGTGCAGTGGTCTCAACTGTTACTAGTGGCGGTGCAATTGCAACAGGTTCCACCGGTGGGTCTGAAGCTCTCGATAAATACTTGATACCACGCGAGCCACGATATGGCATGATATGAATGGCTCGTCGAATCACTTCCTTTCGCTCGTTCTCAACGTAGAAACGCACTTGACCAGACTCGGCGACAATATGTTCCTCGAGCAAACGCAACTTATTCAACACATAGTCGAGTTTGCGCTGAAGCTTTCCACCCTTCTTGATTTTTGCTGTCTTTCGAGTGTCACATGCACTCGTTCGATGTCGCTTGCGCTTTTTGCTCGGAGCACTAAACATGGTCCCTCCTCCAGTATTATGCCGCTTCAGTGAACTTACTTGCGCGTAATCTACTTTTTCTCTCAATGTAGCTGGAGAAGCATGGACTAATGGACTGGTCTTCTCATTTGATTCGGTCGGTTGCTTGTCTGCCTTTCGCGGTCTCCACATTTGGCTTCTACTCCTCGCATCCAATTGACCGACACAAGCTTGACTCGCCCCCTTCGGTGTGCTCGACTAATAACTTGCTGTTCCAACGATTTGTCCCAAATCTCGTCCATCAAGAAAATGTGCGTCACAAACGAAAGGTCCAATCCATGTGAGCCAACATCTGTCAGCAAGAGGACATTGACATCAGGATCTTTACGAAAGCGCATCAAGTGTTCCATTCGCTTTTCCGGGCTCAGTCCAGCAATAAAATCGGCTGTAGGCACACGCTGCTGGGCAAATGCTACCTTGATATGCCAGATATGCTCCTTGAACTGCGAAAAGATGATCGCCTTAAAGTATCGCGCAAACCGTCGCGAAGAACGCTCGCTTGAAGCGACTTTGCCAAGCACAAACTCCTCCTTGAGCTCTTTGACTCTGGTAACTGCGTAAAAAGCTTTGCTAGCGTCAATAAAATGAATGTCTCGAGTAAGATCCAGCGCACGACGAGGCTCTCGAGGGCCAATTGGGCCATTCGCCTCTTGGCCTCGTCGATTTCTTTGACGCTCGTGTCTTTGCCCCTGATACCGCTGGTCGTGATTTAAAAGCTGCTGAATCTGATTCACGTGTCCTCCACGTCGCTCATGTTGGTTAAGAATCGGATCGTCATTATCCAAGATATCATCTACAATTTCAAACTCAAAGCCAGGCTGAAGCAGTTGAAACGTTTCCCGGTCGAAAAGAGCATGGCAACGGAAACAACTAGGGCCAACAGCCCGCATGCGGTCTTCCACACAGTCCGCACAGCACAAATGTCCACATGGGATGATCATCAGTAGTTGCAATTTACGCTTGCAGCATCCACACTCAGTCATGACCCCTTGTAGCTGGACTTTACGCAGGTATTCGAGCACAACGGCAATATTGTCACCATCAACATTGAGGGAGCTCAGCATGGTAATCGTTTCGAGCCGAGACGCCTCAGCAAGTGACACCTTTACCACAGATCCACCGCAACAGGCTGTCCGAAGATTTGAAACCACTCGCATCGCCTCTTTGCGATTGATTGGGTTCAGTAAGCTATCGAGATGCTGCGAACCAGGCGTAATCGGATCGATGTTTGTAATGACCAAGTTGGCTCGGACAGCTGCCGCAACACCATTGTATTGCGCGTACTCGCTCGGAGTGGGGTCAATAAAAACGGTGCGTCGAATGGGTTCAGGCAGCACTTCACGAATGGATTGTTTAGTGTGACGCATCATGATACGACTGAGAAGGTGTTGCAGGCGATAATAACCGACGAGCTCATTCTGTTCGAACGGCCGAGCAATGGCTTTAGCCCATGCTTGTCCATCGGGGCTTCCGTACGGTAAATTGCGCAAGAACGCGAGCAGTCCATGCATATAGCGAAGGTCAGCAGATTGCAGCGTGTTTGGCGTCGGCGTGCCCGTCATTACCCAACGCTTTTCAGATGAGAGCAACCGGGCCAAGAGCATTAAATCGGAAGGATTTTGACCCCCAAGTTTGTGACCTTCATCAACAATCACACGTACCCAGTAGACTGTAAGCAGAGACGACATATGGCCACGCAGCGTGCCGTCGGCATATCGTGGTGGACCTTCAAAGCCGTACCGTTTGGGCATCCGCTCCTCCAAAGCTGAAGTTGGGCGATGAAATCTCCATTCCCTTGCCAATCGCGTAAACGAGACAATCACAACATCGTAGCGAGCAAGATCCGTGTCACACGGCAGCTCGTGCTCGACACCACGGTCGATGTAGACATGCAAAGCTGCCGGTGCGACATGAGTTTCGATTTGATACTTCCAGTGCTCAACCAGCGGATCAGGCACAACCAGAAGTGACGTTCTTGAGTTTACCAGGTCTTCAACATTTACCCAGCGACCTCGTGACCTAGCCGAGCGCAGTCCTGGCCGAGCATTGTAGCCGCCGCGGCCAAGTGTCGTGATTGGTGTCTTCTTTGTCGTCTGGCCTTTTGTACGCAGGATCAGTGCCAGCATGGTGATGGTTTTACCTAGTCCCGGCTCGTCGCAGAACATGCCTCCACAAGCGTCCGTCGCTGTCACCTCTGGGTGCGTGATGACGCGGTTCTCTATCAAATCAATCGCCGTCGCGATCGATTCGGACGATAAAAGAAACGGATGTGGCTGCGGAATGCACGTTAGTGACGGTGTCTCGCGGCGTAACATCCACTTTAATCCTCGTCGCTGGTGCTCATAAAGTACGAGGTTTAGCCCTGGTACCACTTCGTATGCAATGTGCTGGAAGAGCGAGCACACCCCACTCAACGATGCGAGATCTTGTGCATTCACCAAGCACATAATTGTGTGTAACACATTGGTAGGGAGGTCGGTCATCACGATCTGCTTCGTAGATTGCGTCATTCGAGCCATGTACGTAGCATCATCACGAATTTCCATTTGATCCACGTTTACTTGGCTCGTCAAGCTTTGAAATACATCGGGCAAATTAAACTTGTGCTTGGAGGGAATCGTACCTTGAGCAGCGTCCCGACGATGCAATTGGCAGCCCACAACATGGCACGAGCTGTGTCTGGCGTCTTCCAACGCAGCTTTAATTGCTTCGTTCCTGGTCTCATGATTGCGTGGCGTAATCAAAAGCTCGGAAGTTTGCAAATGACATAACATAAAGTCATATTCCTTCAGCAATGTCCCACCAGGCTTGGCTTCTTGATGTACTTGGACATGTAATAAAAGTGTCGCTTCTAATGGTAAACCGACGCCTCGGGAAGCCATGACATACGTGGCGTCTACTTGCAAAATTTTCTGCTCTATGAGCGCCACTGTTGCCTTTAGAAAGCGCATGAAGTCGCAGCGGCAGCCATTGGTATCATTTACACACGTCACGTCCTTGCGTATGTTGGGGCGCGTGAACACAAGCTGAAGCCAATCGCCTGCCGTGCGCTCGAGCAAGACAGGAACGCTTGTTGATACTTGACTTACTTCTGCATATATGGGCACTAACAGCTCGACGGCTCGGGTCATCGCCCCTTTCCCAGCGTGGACGTCAAGGCTGGTCTAATATTTGTCGCGAAATGAAAATGGTGAAGAACTGACTCCCGGGTAGTCAAATTAAAACTGTGGTAGCGGTACATAAATATCATACTGTATGCCCATTTGCGTGGCATTCAATCGTGCGAGCCCAATCTGCGAGCAATCGTGCACCAGAGATAGTTAATAAAATATCATACAATGAAGGCAAGTCCTACGAAAAATATCTACATGTATATTCTACCAGAATCCGGACAGTCTAGCCTATCCATAGTCTGCGCCACAGATCCCGGTTGGTGCAGTGGTTAAGGCCCTGCCCCCGGGCCCGGGAGATTGCGGGCTCGAGTCCCACCGTGGACAAAAACCCAAAGTCGAACCAACTTAGTTGGGTAGTAAGTATATTAAATCCATAGTCTGCGCCGGGATGGAAGACGGAAACAATAGCGTTGAAAGCCGCGACGGAGAGGGTACACTTGGCATAGCTAGCGCAGACGCCGCATCAAGTACCGTTGTGATCGTGACCTCAGCTCCCGCCAACGCGCTCGCAGTCGTACTCCACCGTATCCCGAGCGGCAAACAACCTCACTTCGCACTGCGGCGCCAAGCCCAGTGTGCGCTACACCGCCGCAAATGCTTGTGCTGGGATCGCCCTCGTCTACCATATCTACCCCTAGCGCGGCGCGCACACAAGATGAGGCGGAGCATGATCCGCTCTATCGCCTGCATTTTCTTTCAATCGTGAATAAAACCGATAACGTGAGAAATAGATCGATAACACTTTGACCTCTTCCCGAATTTTCCGAGTTGAATAATTGCTTTTGTCACAAGCATTCATTACTTTTCACTCAAATTCGGCGCCAGTGTGTAAAGGATTTTTTCATCAGAAGCAACTAACTATATCATTCACTGTGGGTAGTGCCAAACCGAAAAATATGAGGAGGGATACCTCAGTTTATCCCTTCTCTGATGCAGGTGTAATGGATGTACTCCATTTAACCTGTACGCGAGTGCATTAGAAAGCGCTCGCGCATTACGCGAATTCGTTTCACGTAGTAATCAACAGGACCTTTGTTGTAATTATCAACAAAGGCATTCCAACTTTGAGTCAGGGCGTCTTTGTCGTCCCTGTTCTTCCGTGAGCCTTTCCGGTTCGTGTAATAACGAAACTGAAAGAATAGGTCGATAAAGTACAGGAGTCTATCATCTGTACTTCGATCAAATCGACGTTCCCGGATGTCTTCGCAGTCATCGAGGGCGTTGGTTTCGAACAACGTGTATTGGCAGTCACGTTTGTGGTGACCGCCACTGTCGGGCATCGTAGCCTACCTGGGGTCCAAAACCCAAATTCGTACGGAACACGCTGTTCTGTACGAGAAGACGATCCAGAAGCGGCGTAAGCCGCTTCTGTCTGATGTTTCTTGGCAGGTGGAGCACCGCGTGCCCTATCATCGCGTCAGGTCAACATTGCCGCGACTCGGCGAACGGCTCGGACCACGATTTGATTCCTCTTCTGTCGCTTGTAAGAGTCGTCGCTGTCTCTAATCGACAGTGTGGTATAGTCGCTCTCCGAAATTCTTCCTGAGACACGAACACCCACGGGGGGCCCAGACGACTGACTGTCGGAGGGGGTACTCCGTCCATCCGAGTCATGATCCGATCCGGCATCCGGCCGGCTGGATCGGTCACTTCCATCCGCTTGATTGTGACTACTCGGATGTTGCATGTTGAAAGCTCACCTTGTGTACCCGTCAGTACTGGCTGGTTTGCTCTCTTGGTGGACCCTAGGGCGAAAAGTGTAAATCCATCGAATAGGGAGATGAGGGTTAGGACTAGGGGTAGCTCCTGGGCGGGAATCGTCACCGGGGTGCTCGTCGGGCAATATACTTGAGCTTTGTATAGTACCGGCTGGACCGAGAATAATCAATCGGCCAGCTTAACCAATAATAATGAAGGGTGAATCCAAATGTGTATGTAAAGGGGAATCCAAATATAACTCCACACTCTTCCACAGAAGGCCAAAATGTCACCACTTCCCAATACTTAATACCGTTTTCCAAACACGGGCGACTTGAGGTGAGTATACGAAGACGCCGCGACTCCCGGTCAGGGGACTTCCGGTGGGTTAACTTAACCTGCCCAGGGCAAACCAATAGCAGCAAGAGGGGACCTTGTTAGCCCTCCGCTGTGAACCAATAAAAGCGACTTGTGTCTAAGAAAGCGAAACGTATACTGATTTATCCCTATATCCAATACTCCCTTTTGTGTAACCTACCCCAAATAGCCCGGCTGACCAGTCATGTGTCTTACCCGAAGTAGCCCGGTTAACTCCGATTTTCATGTATCCGCCTGGCCGGTACACCAACCCCAGATGGTACCAGCCCGGCCGGTACACCGAACCTAGCTGGTACCAGTCCGGATGGTACATTGTACCCGGCCGGCTCGGCCGGATGGCCATCCATCCGAGCTCCCTGGCCGCTGGCGCTAGCACTTCCTTGGCAACTCCTCATCCGATCCGGGCGACCCATCTTCGTTCGGGCCCCGTTCACTCATACCTTCCAACCAATCCGCCACCAATCCGCTACCAATCCGCCACCAATCCGCCACCAATCCGCCACCAATCCGCCCCTCGGCCGTCGGCTATCCGGCACCTATGCCCTTGGTCCATATTTCTGCCAATCAGAAGGCGCCCTTTGGAAAGTACTTCACACCTTCCCCTCAATAAATTCACCAGCCACTTTACCACAACAGCACCTGAGATAATTCATAAAAATAGCATATAATAGAGGGATATCTCATTAACAGTACATGTATTATGCTTTGCAGCTATTTTGGCAAATAGAACCTGTATTTTCGACTTATGGAATTTATTAAGATAAAATTGAGGCATGTGCAAAATCAAGCTCGAACTCCAGAATAAAAACAGAATTATGCCAAAATAACTCGGTATTGATGATGTCAATGCCGAATTGCACCAGAACTCACGCAATTCGGCTCGCTGGGTGTAAAATAGACGTCTCGTTACTTTTAAGTAAATTGGCTCTGGGTTATTTCATATGTTTTTTACATTTATACAAACACCAAATAAATTACATGGCAATAAGTGCAAACAGTATACTTTATTGCTTTTAGATACCAATTAGAACAGACAGTACCTCCACTTCCACATAAATCCATGTTCTTCTCCTTTTTCTACGTTTTGGAACCCTCAGGCTAGAAGAACGTCTATAGGAAGCAAGGAATGCTAAGACGAAAGAGCATCGTGAGCAAGGCAATGCGCAGATAAGAAGGGCAGAGCAGGAAAGTACAAACATCGTTATCATCAGGATGGGTGAATGTCGTAAATGAAACCAACCAGCATGTTTTTTACATTAAGGAGATAATTACGTGACAGGCAGACTGACTTCCTGCTAATATGCCTTATTGTAGTGGAGAATAAACAAGCTTCACACGAGCCGCTTGATGGTACGCTTCATGGCTCTGAATCCAAGTATGAACAAGAGATTGATCATATAACAGAAGAAATTACGGATGAGTTTTGTATTGGCGAGAAGGAAGTATGGCGCAAAGTCACCGCAACGGGGAGTTCTCGACCGCTGAAGCCAAAACTAGACAAAACGTGCAAAGGTGTGTAAACTGGATGGTAGTATACTTACTGTTGAATTATTGACACATTTGTTTCTGATTAGAGCATTAGCGATCCAGCTGAAGAAACTTCCGGGCGAGTTTCGGAAGTCACAGAAGTCATATCTTGCGCTGAAAACCAGAAAAGAGGACCCCGTCGAATTCGATTTTCTTGCAGAGAATGAAGCCAAGAAAAAAGTGACGCAGTGGGGCTGATACAGTTCGTTAATCATTAGTCGCTGTATGTGTCTGAAAATCTTTGTTTTACCACGCATATTTGTATCACTTAGGGATTTACACAGGTGCAGATGACAGATTTCGAGATCGTCGAAGACGTTATCAATGAACGCGATCAGGAAATTTAACGTATGTTACGTCCATCACGGAGTTGGCCACAATATTTGGGAAACTTGTTATCGACCAGGGCACGGTGCTTAAAGCTTCATGAATGTGGTCTTCCAATGGTACCAACAGTTGCTTTTGAACAAATCCACAAATGGCATGTCTTACTTCGTCTAGAAACTCATCATACTGGTTCCCACCGCTCCAAACGTGCACCACCCAGCTGATCCATCAAAGGGTCATCTTGAAGCATACTAGTTTTGTGCTCACCCATCTTACTAGATACAATATTTAATAGCATTCGAGCTTTGCGCTTCGACATGTAGGCGTGTCTATCGTCGAGGCTGATCTGTGTAAGCGCCAACACAGACGACTCACAACCACACAAATTTTCGTGCTTAGGCGCTGTAACGATTTTCGGCACGAGCTGCAACGCATTCAATTTGTTACTATGGGCAAAACAGGATCATTCCGGGCGATCAAACTCTTCACAACGACGAGGTACGCCGATAAAAAAAACTCTTATTACGACAGTATGGCTTGTATCAGTCGTGGTCCTAAAGGTACAGGTGCCACCAACGCGGCCGTCTGTCTCAATGATACAAGTGGAAATTGACCGCTCAAGAAGAGTGAAGACTTGCCGGAGCCGGGTTGGCCCGTTACGAAGGTAATGCGGCTTGTTACGCCATGGTGTTGCGCAGAACTTATTTGCGTACTCCTGCTTTTTGGTCAACAGCTTGACTACATGTAAACTTTGCTGTTCCAGCCTCCTCGACCTGCCAAAACGGCAAATTGGTTAAGTGGGTTGGATAGGCATTTTAATTTACTCTATTTTATAGCTAATTGGTCCAAGTTTTAAAGGTGTTGAAACTCTGTTTAAAACTCTAAAATAGAGAGCAAAATTTCTGCAAGCCACAATAACGTTACTGTAAAAAATAGGGGAGGTAAAAGTCCACACAGTATTGCCGAGACAAGCTTCCTCGACAGCTTTGAATTCTGTTGTCGTGTGCGAAAGCACATGTCAATTGAGAGATCGACTGTTGTCTTCCAGGGATGAGAGGTGATAGGAGAATTCCTCGTTATACTGGTACTAACAGACCAGTATACCTCACGCTTGCATACACACTAATCGGTCGCTGGTGAGCACAAGGAGCACGCAAGTACTTCCTACAGAGTGCGAACACTGCATTCTACTGTCGAATACATTTGTAGAAATGGAAGTTACTCACTATATTCAATGTCCATTGATTAGGCTATTGAAGGCAACAAGCAAAAACTCCTTACGTCGTTTTTTTATTTTTTTAGCGCATGAATAAACTTCTTACGGCTTCTTTACTTTCTTCAGTAGACTTTCGTGACCTCTAAATGAATCAAATCATTTTTTTCGCTATTTTCTTTCTTGTTATATTCGCATCATGCAGTTTCTGGGTTTCTTCTTCTGACATCTGCGGTTCTTCACCATACCAACGAATCAAGCTAAGCATCGGACCATCGAGCTATTGATAACCAAGTACCTTATACGGGGAGTACGCTTCACTCGGGAAACGTTCGCTCTCCACATCATCGCGATAACTTTCAAGACCAATGCGAACTTGTTCACCAACGTCAGCATATCGCTTATAGAACCTCGGTACAAACTTCGCGTGGTGTGGATGCTGCAACATACGCAATAGATCATGGAAAACCAGCAAGACCATCTGTCTTGACCAGCGCCAATGCCTATTGTTGGGATTTGTGTGACCGCCTTGGCAACGGTCAACGGGACACACTCAAGAACTACCGCAAACGCCCCAGCCTTTTGCACTTCTAAGGCGTCATCGATGATCATTCGGGCTTGCGAAGCTGCATGACCACAGGGTAAGTTAAAATCTTGAAGGCCAGCGTATGCTCAGTATACTTCACACGTAATACCTGTTCGGCCTTGAGCGCGAAAACCTCCCATAACGCTTATGTGTTGAGGACGAAGACCAATGTACCCCATTACAGCAATATTTCCATCAACGATGGTCTTGACTATATCATCCAGCATTTGATTACTACACCTGCAAAATCGGTGCACAAACAAAATGAGATCATCATTCTTACTCGTTTCAGCGCTGTTGTTTGCCTCCTTCGTTCACACAGTCGGCACCTCCTTCCTGTTAATATATTGCTAGTTAGATACCATCGCCATTCACTGAATCGAAAAGCTATTTGGTCCCAAGACACGCTTTAAATACCTTCATTAAACGTTAAGTATTTTTCAACGCATCAAAGGGCGCTCCTTTACACGTGCCGAACGGCATGTCTGTAATCACGAGTGGACGGTTGGCTCAACTATCATTACACGCAAAAGCCAAACCGAATCCACATCTTAAGCATGCGTAGAAATTGTTCTCTCAAGTTTAAACCACATTAAAGTAGTGTCGCATCATGTCCTCCAGCGCCACTGGAATGATCGAGTCCATGCCCTGCCCCAAGATAACAATCCCGTTAAAATTCGGTCACTTTTCTCCTTTTGACTCAAATTCAGCCCAAGTCTACCATTTCCAATGAATCACCAACTAGCAAAATGTCAACTCCTGCCAAATCCACGTGCACTGCAGACGGACAGTCATAGGCTTTAACCATGGTGATAGGCTTTTGCATGCGCTTAAAGATGCCCACGTCAAGCGTCGTGACCTTGCGGCGTCCCAATAGCTTGAGAGTGCGAGCAGCTGATTTCGCATTATACGTGGAGAATGAAACAGATCTGACACTGAAGATCTTATAGGCCAAAGCGAATCTTAACCGGCTCATATCGAGCATTCCTTCTCGAAACGAAAGGCGTCAACAGATATCGTTGTACATGACACCGTCGAAGCCGGGTAATACTGCAATAGAGTACTTTAGCATGGAAATATGTCAGATATATGGATACCGGATGAGCGACCAAGTTGCTGAAAGGTTACTATGAAAAGGAAAGACACCCAAGACGCAGGGACGTCAAGGAGGTGCGACACAGGGCATCTACCGCAATGCGGTTACTATGAATACATTGGGATGCAGGGCATCCAGACGCAGGGCGTCTACCGCAGGGCGGTTTCATACATGATGGGTTGCAGGGCACCCAGACGCATGGCGTCTACCGCAGGGCGGTAACATATATATTGGGATGCAGAGCACCCAGACGCAGGGCGTCTACCGCAGGGCGGTTATGAAGTTAAAGGCAACTTCAACTTCAACATATATTTAGATATTTGTATATGCATATTATATTCATGTTTAACTAATATTGAGTAGGGCGTGCAAGGTGCAGTGTCAGTTGACATTCTCACAGGTGGAGCGCAGGGCGCTACACACCTCACCTTGAGTCCCCCGGGCCATTCAGGCACCGACCGTAACGGGGTTAACACTTTCACTGTCCTACAGATTAGACTGTAGAAGTGCATAGTAATACCAGCTAACTCTGCTTTACTATTAGTAGTACTATTATTATTACTACTAAGTACTATTAAGTACTTACACATTGAAGTCACTAAAGTGACATGGATACAACGAGTGACAAAACCCAACAGGTTATGAGCCCAACAACCGGTGATGCTGATTGGTCAGAACCGCGGGTCAGACCCGAACCCAGCGAACAACCCCGAGAATAACCCGCAGAAGAAAAAGAAAACATAACTGGATCCACCCCATTCGACATTGTCGCATTTCGGAAGCAAGAAGAAAGGTGCAAGGTGAAGACAGACATCTCTACATCCTAAGCCAAATACCAAGCAAATCTACCACCCGACTGAAGACCGGAAGAACAAATGGTGATTAAGGACACAAGCAGAGACATCCTTGTACCAGAGTTGACGGGAGCCGATGATTGCGCTATCTGGAAGCTGAAAATAAGGGCGAAGTTTGCCGCGCAAGGGATGCTAGCGCTTGTGGAAGGCCGCGAAAGATTCGAAGATGTGAGGAACAGTAATGCTGAGCGATGCTGGGGCATACGCAACAAGAAGGCGCATTTGTTTCTCGTGGACTCACTATGCGCGAATCTCGCACTAAGGATGAACAACGCGATCGGGACAGGACAAGCGCATCTGCTGTACAATGCAATACTAGCCGAAGTAGATGGGATGCCGCCGCAAAACAAGCTTGACGTTCTACAAGAGATGCTGAGTACGGAGTTGCAGAACAACGAGCGTAAGGAAGACTACATCAATGACATGGTAAAGCTTGCCGTGGAAATAAAGAAAGCTGGTGGCCCAATATCGGATGAAAAGTTTGGCGAGATACTACTTACAAGAGCAGCGAGTGAGTATCCTGAATTGGGTAACGAGTACTCAAATATGAAGACGCTGAATCTTGGCGCAGAATTAACGCTGGCTCAAGTAAGAAATCGACTATTTCAAGCTGAAAGGATGCACAACTATACTGGTCAACGACGTGATTGAGCGCGCGGGGTCGCACTACAAGTAAATAACGTCGAGGCACGCAGGGCGGGCCAAGGACCAAGCATGAGAAGTACAAGTACTCATCGAAATATTGAGGAAGCAATAAGGCGAAGCTACTGCCGCGTATGCAATGAACGCGGACACAGGCAACGCGACTGCACTAAAGGAAGACGTGTTGAAGCGCAAGGAAAAAGAGGGCGCTCACGCTATAGAAGAAGAACTATAAGCCGAAGCCGTGGAAATAACCCCAGAGGTGGTCGTGGCAATGGTCGTCAAAGAAATGAAGGTCGTGGCAACAACCATTCAAGATTTGAAGCACGTGCCAATAGCCATCCAAGACAAGAAGGACGAGGTAACAGCCAACCAAACCATGGAAGACAACAAGACTTTGTACTCATGGTTACGACCGACGTGGAAGAAACACCAAAAGACATCATCGAATGGAAGAATGAAAGTAGACTGTGGAAGCCAAGTACATAAATGTGGTGTACGCGATAGTTTAACGCACCTTCAAGAGGTTAAAGAAAGACAGCTAGTGATGATGGACGGTTTGCATGTCACCGTAAAAGAGAAAGGAAGCGTGGTGATCATGATGCAAGATGGTAACACATGCAAACGCTGTGTTTTGCAGAATGTATGGTATGTGCCAGGGGCACGAGTCAACTTGATATCGCTGGACCTAATGCAAGCGCGAGGCTTTCGAATGCTAATCTCGCGCAACCAGAAGGTATGTTGCTTGAAGAGAGAATGGAGCAGGAACAGCGTGGCATTCAAGATAAGATTTCATGAAGATGGCGGGTATCTACCGCATGTTTTCTCCTCATCCTGCCCGTATACCAATGGGAACGTATGGCGTTACGAAAACCATTGAAGAAACTAAGAGTACAAGCAAGAAAGCTAGAAAGGCAGAGGCTAACATGGAGACGTGGCATCATCATTACAACCATGTGGGGATGGAGCTACTTCGTAAGATGGAAAGAGATAACTTGGTGCAGGGCTTTAAGATCAATAAGGAATTGAACCACTATGTTTGTGTTCCGTGTGAAGTGTCGAAAACAAGACAAATGCATTATCCATCCAAAGCTAAGATGCCTGAAAGACCACTAAAACGGCTACACATGGATGTGGATTCAATTGAAGAGAAGAGTGCAATATGTGGAAGCAGATATTTTCTGCTTATTGTGGATGAATACTCACGCTACAAGTGGGCGTTCTAACTAGACAAGAAGTCAAGTGCAGTAAACAACATCAAGAAGCTAGTCACAAGCTTGAACACAGAGTGGTACAAGAACTGTTTGCCAATCAAGGGACAGAGATGATTGATTCCGAGCTACAAGAGTATTGCTGTCAAAGAGGGATCAAGACACAGACCACAAACAGATATAGCCCACAAGAAAATGGTGTGGCAGAACGATGGAATGGTGTCATCGTAACGACGATTAGGACTCTTCTAGAAGTTACACAATTTCCCTATACCCTATGGGATGAGTGCCTACTACATGTAGTGGATACATGGAATGTCACAGTATCGAAGACAATTGGAGATCACACACCACATGAGCTATTGTATGAAGAACGCCCAGATGTATCACATCTACGGACATGGGGCTGCGTGGTGTTCGTCTACATACCGGACGGAAGACGTAAGCAAAAAGAGAAGCTGAGAACCAGGACAAGGACAGGGATCCTGCTGGGATACTCATCGAGCACGAAAGGGTACAAGTTCATGGATATTAGAACGGGTGCTGTTGGAACAGCAAGGCAAGACAACATACGATTCAAAGAAGATTATACAATACAGTCAAAGTACATGGAGATACTTCTCGACAATGCCTATGGTGATGAAGCTAAACAGCTGCCATCTGAACCTCCGTTCGTCAAAATGCGAAGACATGAAAAGCCTTGAGTTTGCTGAAGATAATTCGGTGGCAACAAGACAGGATACCTGTAATGGAGTGCCATTACATAAGTGATATTTAAGTTGAAATATCACAGTTCAATTATAGACTTAATGTATGAAATGCGAATATTGGATTAAAAGTTGTTATAATCCACCTTGAGAACAGATTCTGATATAACTATCGAATCTAACAAGTAATCTAATGATAAAGATATCATTCAGACCAGCTTTATACTACATGTTTGTATGATTAGTTTAGATTTAATTATAGTTATTAACTCTAAACCACTCATAATATATTCACTCTTAAACTTATCTTCTTCTAGACACGTGGCCTTAGGTTTATATATATTTGAAATATAAGTGTATATAAGAAGATTAATTAATAAATTAATTAGTCTACTCTAAAGTTTATCTTAGGTAAACTAAGGAGGACCAAATTTACATTTGGTCCTACTCAATTGCACGCTTCCTCACTGCAATTCTTACAGTGTAAGCCGTGTAACAGCTAGCCTGTTACACCTGGTAGCACTTTGTGGTCCGTCTAAACGACCACTGTTGACGCGTTCCGCTAGTTAACTAGCGGAACGAAGGTTTAAGAGCCGCTGGCTGTCATGGCGACGGCCAGCGATCGTGAGCGTGAGCGACAGCTCGCGCAAGATTTAGTTAGGGAAAACTTCCCTAACTGGTCACAGAGTACTGTGACCACTGTGATAGAGATGATCCGGACCATAGGGCCCGAGATCATCTCTCTCCTCCGAGGTAAAACCCCGGAGGAAGCCTTGGATACGGTTACCCGTTTCAAGAGGATGTATGTCGATCCTCAGGTGCGTTCCGCAATATTACGGTCGCAACCTACAACGCCCACATCTAGTGCGAGCGTTGAAGTGGTAAAGGCGCGGATTCCGCCCTTTACTGGCGAAGGGGGTGAACCCCTTCGTAGATGGTTCGCAGAGGTGGAAGATGCCCTCTCTGCGCAAAAGATTGTGGACCCACGCTCACAAGCTTATTTCGCCACCACATGCCTAGGCGGTCGCGCCAGGGCATGGGCGATGAGCCGCAGAGCCACTGATGGCTCTGCGTTCCTGACGTATCAGGAATTAAAAGCTGAGCTGAAGCTCAACTTCGAAGCTCCAGAAATGGAGCTTAGCTGCCGCGAAGAGTTCATGGAACTCAAGCAGGGCAAGCTGAGCCTACATGCGTACGCTCAGAAAATACAATATTTGTTATCAAATATTGTATACGAGCCGGTGCCCCCTGCCATGCAGGTCACTGGCTTCATGAAGGGACTGAATGACGGTCCCATCAAACAGAGTCTTTATCGGGTTCCCCCAAAGACTCTGAGGGATGCTATAGACCAAAGCATCCGAGAGGAATTCAGCATGCGTTCAGCAGCAACGCATGCTGGGGTTAGTCGAAAAGCTCAACTGCCTTTCGACTTTAACATGCCGCCAGTGCAGCATGTTAACAATAACAATTTCTCGAATAGACGAAGTTCACACTTCGTCCCGAGACACCAAAACCCGCGCCAGGGCGCGGGCGGAGGAGGTCCAGAACCGATGGACCTATCGGTTGCAGTTGCCTCGACACCGAGGCAACCGAAAAACAAGAAGTTTCTTCGCTGCAATAGATGCGCGAAGATGGGCCATTACGCCCATGAATGCATGGCGCCGCGGCCGGCGCCACGCAGTCAGCGGACTGGACAGTCCGCTGGTAAGCGACATCAACAGGGGCAACCCTCTGTTGATGCAAAAAACGTCAACAACCAGTAGGGGCGGGGCGCCCTACTGGACGGGTTATCTCACATGCCGACATCGGGCATGTGAGGATAATAGCCTCAGACGGGACTACGGCCTGTCAGCATGAGAAGGGTGAAGAGAAACCTCTCATCACCCTGGGGGTTAAGCCGCATCGAAACGATGTCCCCATGCGTGCTCTGTTTGACACAGGAGCGTCAAACAATTTCGTTAGAACTGGGGTTCTAACGTCGTTGAACTTCGTGGAGATTAAACCCAAGAAGCATGTTGTCAGTCCGGTTAGCAACAGGTGCAATCGTGACTATACCAAAGCGTGTGATTCGCACACGCTTCGAGTTAGACGAACTTTCGTTCGAGGACGAATACATCGTCCTCGATCTTGACGACAAGTTCGATGTTATCTTGGGCATCCCTTGGATGTCCAAGCATCAACCAACGATCGACTGGGTTAGCCTGTCGATCGACTGCGGCGGTCTCACAAGATCTGATCACCCTGTGCGTAATCCGGCTGTATCTAACGATACAACCGCTGAGTCAGACAGTCTGGTGGGTAGCGATGGCACCACCAGGTCTGACCCGACTAGATCAGTGGATGGTACACCCGCTGATCAAAGTCCAGAGGGACTTACACACGCAACGAACGAGTCGTTGCGTGTCAGTAATGTGTGCAACACGGGTGAAAAACACTCCCGTGTTGAAGTTACTACTACGACCGATGACGGTCGTGGTATAGAGAATTTACAGACGGTGGGAAACACCCACCGTGAAAATAATGAAATCGTCACGGAAGTAAATGAGTTCCGTGTCGAAAATGAAGAAATCACGACTGAAGACAGTCGTGAGTGCATGCATACCATGGTAGTCAGTGGTCACCATGGAGAGAATGCCTTGTGCACTTGTGATAAACACCGTGCAAAAGATAAGGCAACAGATCAGACGAGTGCGTCTGATCTCGCAGCTGTGTCCATCGAGACGATCAACGTCTTGACGCAGACAGAGACTGGATTAGCCACCCAGTCTCTCACAATTGACAACCCTCAGAACTTAAGTTCAGAGGTAATGACCCTTCTGGTCTTGAGCTGGAAGAAGTTCGTAAAGAACTTGCGCAATGATCAGATCAAACAGATCTGAGTCATTGTCGCATCCGATGAGATTGTGGATATTTGTGAACGAATATCCACTTTACAATTAGAAGGCATTGGGAACGAACACGTTCCCAATGAAAAGAACAAAGTCCAGCGCTTTAAAGCGCAGAGCTGGGAGTCGCTTAAGGCGACTTCCCTGTACTACGAAGTACTTCGAGAATACGCTGACGTATTCCCAGAAGAAGTACCTTGTGATCTCCATAAAGATAAGGGAACTAGGCACGAAGTACTGTGTCACACGGCAATGGCCATTGCCGCGTGACCAGGTCAAAGCGATCGACAAGTTCTTTGAAACTCGTCCTAACGCGGAACATGTGCGGGAGTCGACCTCACCGCACTCCAGTCCAACTTTTTGTGTGATTAAATCCACTGGTGGGTGTTGAATCGTTCATGCTTTTAATAAGCTGAACGCCGCCACGGTACCGGCGCAGACGCCGATACCGCGGAAAGATGTCATCATTGATGGCATGAGCGGGAGCACCGTTTTCAGTGCTCTCTATTTGAGGGATGGTTTCTACCAAATCCTCATGCGTGTGAAGGATATCCCTCTCACGGCTGTAACCACCCCAAGCGGTATGCTTTGGGAGTGGCTTGTAATGCCGCAGGGGCTTCGAAATGCCCCAGCCATATTCAATAGATGCGTCACACATCTATTGCGCCCGGTGCGAGAATTGCACCGATCTTCTTCGACGACGTGTTCATCCATAGTAAGGCTGAACATGGTAAGACTGATGTAGATGTTCATAAAGAACATCTACGTCAGGTGTTAGAGTTTATGCGTAAGCACAAGCTCTATGCGAATCTAAAGAAGTGCATCTTTGGTGCACCTGAGATACCCGTTCTTGGCTGCTTTATGGGCATGAACGGGGTGCGCCCTGATCCAGAAAAGATCAGGGTGATCGTTGAATGGCCTAAGCCGAACAACGTCAAGGAACTTCGAAATTCCTTGGATTGGCGACATACTTGCACAAATATTCGTGCAATTAGGCCGGTTTAATTTGACGTCTTTCTCGATTACTTAAAAAAGATGTCGAATGGCACTGGGATACCCAGTGCCATGATGCATTTGATGCAGTCAAGCGTAGCTTGACTGAAGCTCCCGTCTTGGCGATTGCCGACAATGAGCGACCGTTTCACGTCATTTGAGACGAGAGTGATTTCGCAATCGGCTGTGTCTTGATGCAGCGCGATCAGGATGATCGTGATCGCGTGATATTTTATCAATCGCGTCAGTTGCGCCCAGCCGAGCGCAATTATTCAGTGCATGACAAGGAGCTCCCTGCCATGAAGTATGCACAGGCAAAGTTTCGGATCTATCTCTTAGGAGATAGACCGTTTGTGGTTTACACGGACCATGCGTCGTTACGCATGGCCGTGAATTCACCACACATTTCTCAAAGAATGGCACGATGGATGTCATTCTTTGCTGAATACAACTTCACGGTTGAATACAAACCGGGAGCGTTGAACGTGATAGCGGATGCGCTATCACGACTCCCCGATTCCGAGACAAAACCGTCTGTAACGGAGGCAACCAGTGCAAACACAATACGTTGCACTGCGTTGTCGTCGTCACTCATACAACAGGTACGACGAGCGTACAAAACACACGAGGAAACCCGGCTGTTGATTGATTACATAAGTAATCAATCTGTTCGGACGCGCGAGGAACTTCCAGAGTTCCTTCGCGCTTGCGTGCATCGTTACCGATTGCACGATGGTCTGTTGCTTTTTAGCACAGATCGAGATGATGTAAGTCGCATCGTCGTTCCAAACGACGATGATCTTAAACACCAGATACTGTTTGAGTATCATGATGCGCCGATTTCGGGGCATCAAGGTCGAGAGAAGACGTATGCTTCTCTCGCACGCGATTTCTACTGGCGTAACCAGTATAAAAGGGTACGAAAGTACGTACGCGCCTGCGAAATTTGTCAGCGCTTAAAGCCTGTGCACTCCGCGCAGGCCCCCCTCCAATCTCTGCCGGCTCCGACAGAGTGTTAGAAGTCCATTTCAATGGACTTTATCTTTGGTCTTCCGGCTGATCACAGTCGGAAGACAGGAATAGTGGTCTTTGTGGACCGCTTCAGCAACACGGTTCATCTTGCTGCAGTGTCAGCGAATGTCACCGCTGCGCAAACAGCGCGGATATTCGTTGACACGGTATTCCGTTTACACGGAATACCGGAAAACATAGTCTCGGATTGTAATCCGAGATTTACAGGACGTTTCTGGCAAGAAACGTTCTGTTTGTTGGGCACGTAGTTGAAGATGTCAACTGCGGACCATCCGGAAACGGATGGGCAAACTGACGCGTTAACCGCGTTTTCGGAGACATTCTGAGTTCATACGCACATTCCTTCGAGCAGTGGAGTGACGTTTTGCCACTCACCGAGTTTGCAATCAATAACTCGGTGCATGCTTCCACAAAGCATACACCGTTCTACGAGAATGCCTTAAGGCTTCCACGAAACTCAGCTTTACTTGGCGGTACGCCAAATCGAAGTGGGGGAGGGACCCGCTCAACTTATGAGCGAGTCGATGCGCAAGTTGCAACCGCAACTTGCGAAGAGACTGCCGATTCTTCTACTGTTAACACAGTAGAAACTCAAGCAGCTTCAGACACTGAAGCTGCTTACGCGGAATATGTGACTGCAGCAATGGCTGCAGACTATGAAAACAATCCATCTACTGCTAATAAAGCAGTAGATGAATTCGTATTACAGCGCCAAACTGTAATACGGTATGTAAAAGACGCACTTGCTTCTGCTTTTGACAAGCAGAAGCAGAATGCAGACAGAAATTGAAGGAAGAATTTAAATTCCTTTCAGAAAGGTGAATTAGTGTTGTTATCTACAACAAATCTGCCTACACATGCAATCAGCAACTTCCCTACACGGAAGTTGCTTCCTAAGTTCATTGGACCTTTCAAGGTCCAAAGCGTAAAGGGGAATGCCAATACATTAGACATTCCCGGGGCCATGCGCCTACACCAAACGTTTTACGTTGGAAGGATCAAGCCGTATCGATCGTCTACGTCTTCGGACGAGACGCATCCCCACGACGAATGCCGTGTCTCTTCAAGTCTCCCAAGAGAGACTCGTAATCGGTCCCCAACCGATTGTGAGAAGTCCGGAGAGTTTCCATCTCCGACTTTAGTCGATCAATCTCGACGAGCAGAAGATCATTCCTCTGTTGCATTGCGAGATGAGTGCTCAAAATGTCGCGAATCTCGTCGCGATGAGAACGATACGTCCTCATCGAGTGCGCCACATCGGCGCTCAGGCCGTTACAGTGTATCTCGATCTTGCGGAGCTGTGAACCATGCTCCGCAACAACAACGCCGAGGGAATTTCCAACCCCCGCCGCCTCTGATTGGTAATCAGGGGAATAAGCGTTATATTCTTGAGCGCTTGCTATCGAAGCGCTCGGTTCCCCTATAAGAAGGGGCAGCGTACCGAGTACCTGGTACGCTGGTTGGGATATTGCCAAGGGTTTGACTCTTGGAAACCGATTGAGGTGCTAAGGGAGGATGCCCCTGACCTCCTGTAGGAGTTTGAGAAGGATACCTCTCCTCAAACTCGTAAGAAGCATCAACACTAGGTGTTGATGCTGGTGGTACATCAACACTAGGTGTTGATGGCTGCAAGCTTCGGCACTAGGTGCTGATGCATTTAGAGCATCAATGAGAGTCTTAGCACTAGCGGGTGCCGAGTAACCTCGGTACCCTCGTAGATCCTTTTCAGAAAGACGAGGAGCTCCCTTGGGACAACAAGGGCAAACCATGTGAGAAGGAGCTCTGCAAGAGAGTCCTTCTTTGATGCAGGTAAAATGGATAAACCCCATTTTACCTGAGCGTGAGTGCTTTAAGAAGCGCTCGCGGCTTACGTGAATTTTATTCACGTATGCGTCGGGGCCTTTGTTGTAATTTTCGACAAAGGCATTCCAATTTTGAGTAAGGGCGTCTTTATCGTCCCTATTCTTGCGCGACCCTTTCCGGTTCGTATAATAACGAGCCTGATAGAAAAGGTCGATAAAGTACCGACGTCTATCGTCGGTACTACGATCAAAGTGATGATTGCGAAGGTCTTCGCAATCATCAAGCGCGTTGATGTCAAACAACGGGTATTGACAATCGCGCTTGGTGTGCCCACCACTTTCGGGCACAAGTGTCCATGCTGGGGTCCAAAACCCCACTTTGTACGGAACATGGCGTTCCGTACAACATGGTGAATCAGAAGCAGCGTAAGCCGCTTCTGCGCGTTGTTTCTTGGCAGGTGGAGCACCACCTGCCACCTCAAAGTCGTCATCGTCACGACCAGGCGAGTGACGAGGACCAGGAGGAGCTTTACGCTCCTCATACCACCGTATGATGGAGTTGTCGCTGTCGTAATCGACGGCGTCAGACTCCACTTCGCCATCACTTAACGGCGAAGCAATTCTAGCGGGCTTAAGCTCGCTAGATTCGTTGTCAAGGACGGTGACGTCCTCGCCCTCTTCGGAGTCAGATGACTCTCCGAAGATATCATTGGGCTTCTTCTTAGACACCCGCCCTACGGCAGGTGAAGTTACGGAAGATGTTGCATTTGCGACATCTCCCCGCCCTCTTTTAGACACTGCTTCTGCAGCGTCTACTACGAGAGACAATGGGTCTCTCGGCTTACTCTTCGACGCTACATTAGTAGCGTCGGCATGCGATGTTGACACCTCTGCACGTGATGCAGAGGTGGGAGCTGCTTTAGCAGTATCGGTAGCGCCCTTAAGAGCGCCGCCGCGTTTCCCGACCATTTGATTTCTTATGGTCGTTAATGGGTAATAACAAAGTATCGTTATGACCAACAAGTGCCACCATTCGATTGGCCAATATTACTTTATATTATTGGCCAACCACCTTGAGTGGGGGGTGATGTAATGGGGTGCCATTACATAAGTGATATTTAAGTTGAAATATCACAGTTCAATTTCAGACTTAATGTCTGAAATGCGAATATTGGATTATAAGTTGTTATAATCCACCTTGAGAACAGATTCTGATATAATTATCGAATCTAACAAGTAATCTAATGATAAAGATATCATTCAGACCAGCTTTATACTACATGTTTGTATGATTAGTTTAGATTTAATTATAGTTATTAACTCCAAACCACTCATAATATATTCACTCTTAAACTTAACTTCTTCAAGACACGTGGCCTTAGGTTGATATATATTTAATATATATATATGGACTTAAGTGATTAATTAATAAATTAATTAATCTACCCTAAAGTCTATTTTAGGTAAACTAAGGAGGGCCAAATTACATTTGGTCCTATACAAGTGCACGCTTCCTCACTGCAGTTCTTACAGTGTAAGCCAGTAACAGCTAGCCTGTCACAATACCAACCTAGAACCGATTGAAGTGTACATCGAAGGTTAGGGGGAGTCGGACTCCACAATGAAGCGTGTACAAGACACGGATATACGACCAACAAGAAAAAGGAAGCCTAATTCGAAGTACAAGGACTATGTGCAAGTGTATCATGTGACATCCAAGAGGGCAAGGAAGCAGAAGCTAGCGCAGGGCGCATATGGGGGCTTTGTATCAGTGACACAGCCAAAAGACAAGCTTCTTGCAGATGAAATCAAGGTACCACAGACCTACAAGCAGGCTATTGCTGGTGAGCAGGACGCAGACTACTGGCTAGCTGCTATGCATGAAGAGATGGTATCATTGAAGAAACATGATGTATGGATATTAGTACCCCGAAGGACGAAGTGCAAGGACCACAGTGTTATCACGAATCGAGGGGTGTTGCACTTAAGAAGGACGAGCAGGGCTACGTGAAACGGTTTAAAGCACGGCTAGTGGTGCATGGATTCAAGCAAGTCTACGGCATAAATTATTACGAGACATATGCACCAGTGATCGGATTTGACACTATTCGAGCGGCACTATACTTTGCCCTACAGCGAAGATGGGTAGTACTACAATTAGATGTGAAGACAGCCTTCTTACATGGAGACTTACAGGAAGAAGTTCTCATGGAACAGCCGAGCGGCTTTGAAGACAACAAACAAGACTATGTGTGCAAGTTAGTCAAGGCTCTCTATGGACTAAAGCAAGCTCCAAACGTATGGAATTGCAAGCTACATGATCGACTACGACGTCTACACTTTGTTCGAGTCGAGTGCGACTGGGGCCTGTACGCCCGATTCCAAGAGGGGGAGATTAATATGCTGCTCACTGTATATGTGGATGATCTATTGCTCATGGGAAATGAAGCTGATTGTGATCAAGTAAGGACACAACTCAAGGAAGTGTTTGAACTGGTAGAGCTTGGACCAGTCAAGTATCTATTGGGTGTCGAGGTGACGATAGACCGACATGCCAAGACCATATTCTTCAGTCAAGAAGCATATGTTGTGGAAATATTGAAGCGGTTCCATCTGTCAACGTGTAACCCAGCGCCAACACCTGAAGCGGCGACGTACACCGTCACTAATAAGGAAGATACTCGTGAACAGCCATACCGAGAGGCAGTTGGAGCACTGCAGTACTTGGTATCGGGCTCACGGCCGGACATTGCGCATGCTGTGAGAAGGTTGGGGCAATATTTAAGCAACCATACGGCAGAACATTATGCACAAGCGAAACGAGTTTTCAGATACCTACAAGGAACCAAGGACTTTGGATTGCTGATGGTGATACGACAAGGACCTGTAGAAGCAGTTGAATTAACTGTCTACACGGATGCAGACTATGCTAACGATAAAGAAGATCGAAGAAGCATCAGCGGCTACGTAACAATGATGGATGGAGCTGTGATCGGCTATGGATCACGTAAACAAGGAATCAATGCACTAAGCACCATGGAAGCTGAATACTATGCGATGCATGAAGGTGTAAGGGACTTGCAGTGGGTACACAAGTTATGCAAGGAGTTAAAGGTCAAGACACAAACACCGAAGATATATTGCGACAACATGGCAGCCATATATCTCACGAAGAAGCCTGGTAAACATCATCATGTCAAGCACATTGAGAACAAGTATCATTACGTGAGGTTATTGATACAAGAAGAAAGGCTAAAGACGGAGCATGTCCCGACAAACAATCAAGTGGCTGATATATTGACCAAGGCACTAGAGCGTGTAAAGTTCACGCGTTTCCGAACGTCGTGCCACGCAGGGCGAAGGCAGACGACCAGTTTCAAGACAATCTACTTGAAGCAATTAAAGGAAGAGCAACTACAGACTTACGTTCATGGCGCGCTCAAGTGACGGGCAGAGGCAGGGACCCAGGCGCCGTCCTCTGGGTAGGACTCAGAGCTGTTTAGCACAAACCTTACGACATGTGATACCTTCCAGTCACCAGGTCGAGGGGGGGTGTCAGATATCCGGATACCGGTTGACGACCAAGTTGCTGAAAGGTTACTATGAAAAGGAAATACACCCAAGACGCAGGGACGTCAAGGAGGTGCGACACAGGGCGTCTACGGCAGGGCGGTTACTATGAAAGGAAAGGATGCAGGGCATCTAGTCGCAGGGCGTCTACTGCAGTGCGGTTACTATTAATACTTTGGGATGCAGGGCATCCAAACGCAGGGCGGTTACATACATGATGGGTTGCAGGGCACCCAGACGCAGGCCGTCTACCGCAGGGCATGCAGAGCACCCAGACATAGGGCGTCTACCGCATGGCGGTTATGAAGTTAAAGGCAACTTCAACTTCAACTTCAACATATATTTAGACATTTGTATATGAATATCCTATTCATGTCTAACTAATATAAAGTAGGGCGTGCAAGGTGAGGTGTCAGTTGACATTCTCACAGGTGGAGCGCAGGGTGCTATACACATCACCTTGAGTCCCCGGGGCCGTTCAGGCACCGACCGTAACGGGGTTAACACTTTCAGTGTCCTACAGAATAAACTGTAGAAGTGCATCGTAATAGCAGTATTGTTAACTATTAGTAATACTATTACTATTACTACTAAGTACTATTAAGTACTTACACATTGAAGTCACTAAAGTGACATGGATACAACGAGTGACAAAACCCAACAAAATGCTTGGTGCTTTTCTCCCAAAGCTCCTCATTCTCTGGACAAAAACATCATCAGGTATTCTTCATCAGCACTTGCCGACGTTGCTTGTTGGTGCTTTTTATCTGTGCTCTCCAAACATAATTTCATCCAATTACAGACGTCTGCACGCTTCGCCGCAGTCGTGCAAAATCGGCAATTTTGTCTGAAATCCACAATAATAACGTCATTACATACACCATTTTTAAGTCAAACTGGGATCTAGAATGATTCAAAATGGGAATTTAAGGTTTTAACGATTTCGAGGTTTTATTCAAAGTGGAAAAATATGCAATTCAATGTGGGAGAAAAATCTTACCTAAATCGGCATACCACAATATCGGTCGATCAAGCCCAGCTCCGGTGGGCAGGAAAAGAAGCTGCACGTACGCTCCATGGGCCGAAGACAGGACAAAGATAGTCGATAACGCCGCAAAAGAGTGAAGAAAACTCGAGTGGCTTTCAGGAAACTGCCATGAGGACAGACAGACCTAGGTAACCCGAATAACTATCGATGAAGTGAAGCAGAATTTATGCGTATAGTTGCAGAGTCTAATGCGCAAGCACGACTCGCGGGGGTTTACCCTCTCACCTCGAATGCTTTGACGACCCTCCCCAAGACCTTGTCAGCGTCATTCGATACTAATCGTTTTGAAAGCATTGTTCATTGGAATTCGTTTGGCTCCGACAAGCTTGCAACGATATATGTCGGAGTCCTTGCTATCGTTGGTTTGTCCAAAGATGTTCGCAATGAATTCGACGACCCTAAATGTGTGGCTGGAAGTGACGTAGTCATGCGACAAATGTCAAAGGATGCTCGTGATCGTATTGAAGAGTGAGTATTTCGTTTACTAGACAACGCTCGAGATGTATCACAACTCTTTATGGTCGAGCAGCATCGATGGATGCAAATTATCAGCCTTTTTGATCCTAGGGCTGCGCTCACTGTATCATGTAAGCCAAACAAAGGGGACTTGCTGGACATCATGCAGTATGTCCGCATTCAATGCTTGGATGGAGGTCGCGTACAAGACAGTTTCTTCATTGATGGTGTGATGGTTCACAAAAGCTTGGCTCGCGAAGGAATGAGGAACGATACTTAGAACCCGCGTATTTTACTAATTGCGTCAGAGCTAGACTACCAACGTAAGAAGGAAGTTATTTCTTCGTTGGAGAGTGTTGCCGGCCAAGAAAGTGAGTACATGCCTATCGTCACGGAGAAGATCATGACGCTCAACCCCGATATCATAATGTTTGAATGTCATGTGCAGCAAGTTGCCGAAGAGCTGCTCTTTAAAGGAAACGTAACAGTTGTCAAGAACGTCCATTTAATCGACTTGCAACGAATTGCTCGATTTACTGGCGCATCTGTACTGACATCGTGTGACCACATCGATAAAATGTCTGATATCGGGGTTATATTAGCTCTAGCAAGCGGTTTACGTATTGCTGAGCGTCCAAGAGCCAAAACGTGCAAAGAAGGATTGATTTTAGAACGAATACGAACGGAATCTTTGAAGTAAAGGAAATATCGGATACCTTTAGCCAGCGGAAAAAAGCAAACCCAGCGTCAAAACCTTGCGTTTGAAGGAGGAAGAGATCGATATTTTTCATGTCGTGCAGGAGGATCTACGTCTCAAGCCAACATTTGGCTGGCAAAATGCAGTTAAAGTGCTGAATTCAGCCTACCAACAATTATATCGACCCGAAAGCCAAGTGTTCTTGGATGACGCGTTTTTCAAGGTCATCAGCATCATGCTGGATCAGCAGTGCGTGCTTGACGTTGCTTTTTTCTCGTTATTTGTGCGTCAATGTGGTGAAGTGACTTGTGATTAACGACCAGATATGAGATACATCTGGCCGAGGGTGCATTCTGATTGGCAGAAAATGCCGGCCAAGGGCATGGATGCTGGATGGCAGCTGCCGAGTGTATCCACAAGCGGCAGGATGGTGACAGGCACGGAATCGAGCCAGATGGGCGTGATCAAGGGACTTGTAATCGGGCTAACCAGAGGTGGACCGGATGACCGCCGATGGTGGATGACCGAGGGGCGAATATTCTGAAGGATGTACGTGCCTGAAGAAGGCTGGGCCTTTGTGGAAGACGGAGGGGGCGCCGGAGGTGGATGCTAGGCTCCTAGAGAAGAGTCGACACCAGCGGCCAAGTTGGCCTAGATGGATGGCTATCCGGATATTTGGTGTAAGGTACACGAAAGAGTATCCGGTGGAGCTGGATGGTTTTGGTGTACAATACACAAAAGAGTTCCAGGTGGAGCTGACTGGGCTATTTCAGGTAGGACACATGACTATCCAGCCGGGCTATTTGGGGTAGGTTACACAAAAGGTTGTATTGGATATAGGGATAAAAATCAGTATACGTTTCGCTTTCTAAGACGCAAGTCGCTTTCATTGGTTCACAGCAGAGGGCTAACAAGGTCCTTTCTTGCTGCTATTGGTTTGCCCTGGGAAGGTTAAAGGAACCCAGCGTAAGTCCCCTGACCGGGAGTCGCCGCGTTGCATATACTCAACTCAAGTCGCCCCTGTTTTGAGCATGGTTTATCTCTATTGGAAAGTGTAATGGGGTACCATTACATAAGTGATATTTGAGTTGAAATATCACAGTTCAATTTCAGACTTGCTGACTGAAATGTGAATATTGGATTTTAAGTTATCATAATCCACCCTGGGAAACAGATTCTGATACAAATATCGAATATAAGAAAAGATCTAATAATAAGAGTATTATTAGATCAGTTTTATATTACATGTTTATATGATTACTCTATATCTTATTATAGTAGTTATCTCTAAACCACTCATAAATATATCACTCTTAAACTTACCGTCTTGTAGCCACGTGTCGTAGTTATATATTCATATATATATAACTAAGGGACTATCTAATTAATTAAATCGTCCAGATCTAGTTTAATCGTAATTAAACTATTGAGGAACAAATTACATTTGTTCCTAACCAATTGCGCGCTTCCTCACTTGCAATTCAAACAGTGTAAGCCTGTAACAGCTAGCCTGTTACACCTGGCAGCCCTTAGTCGTCCGTCTTAATAACGACCACTGTTCGTTCCGTTCCGCTAGTTAACTAGCGGAGCGAAGGTTTAAGAGCCGCCCGACCGTCATGACGACGGTCAGCGATGGTGAACGCGAGCGACAGCTCGTGCAAGACTTAGTGAGGGAAACTTTCCCAAACTTTCCACAAAGAAATGTGGATACTGTGGTAGAGATGATGCGGATCATAGAAACCGACATCATCACCATCCTCCGAGATAAAACCTCGGAGGAAGCTTTAGAAATGATAAACCGTTTCAAGAAGGTTTACATAAGCCCTCAGGTGCGTTCCGCATCAATAATGTCGCGGTCGCCGCCAACAGCGCCCATAGCGAGCGTTGATGTAGTAAAGGCGCGGTTTCCGCCCTTTATTGGCGGAGGGGGTGAACCCCTTCGTAGATGGTTCGCAGAGGTGGAAGACGCCATCTCTGTGAAAAGGATTATGGACCCACGTTCGCAAGATTATTTGCCACCACATGCCTGGGCGGTCGCGCCAGAGCACGGGCAATGAGCCGCAGATCCACTGATGAATCTGCGTTCCTGACGTATCAGGAATTGAAAGCTGAGCTAAAGCTCAACTTCGAAGCTCCAAAAATGGAGCTTAGTTGCCGAGAAGAGTTCATGAAACTCCAGCAAGGAAAGCTTAGTCTTCAAGCTTGCGCTCAGACCATACAATATTTGTTATCAAATATTGATATGAGCCGATGTCCCCTGAAGGGACTGAACGACGGTCCCATCAAGCAGAGTCTTTACCGAATTCCACCAAAGACTCTGAGGGATGCTATAGACCAAAGCATCCGAGAAGAATTTAGCATGCGCTCAGTGTCAATGCATGCTGGGTTCTGTCGAAGGGCTCAACAGCCTTTCGACTTTAACATGCCGCCCGTGCAGCATATTGATAATTTCTCGAGCAGACGAAGTTCACACTTTGTCCCACGGCACCAAAACCCGCGCCAGAACACGGGCAGAGGAGGCCCAGAACCGATGGACATATCGGTTGCAGTTGCCTCGACCCCGAGGCAACCGAAAAAAAAAGTTCCTTCGCTGCAATAGATGGGCCATTACGCCCATGAGTGTATGGCGCCGCGGCCGGCGCCACGCAGTCAGCGGACTGGACAGTTCGCTGGTCGGCGACATCAATAGGGGCAACCCTCTGTTGATGCAAAAAAACGCCAGCAACCAGTAGGTGCGGGGTGCCCTACTGGACGGGTTATCTCACATGCAGACATCGGGCATGTGAGGATAATAGCCCCAGACGGGACTACGTCCTGTCAAAAGGTGCAGGGAGAAGGGAAACCTCTCATCACCCTGGAAGTTAAGCCGCATGGAACCGATGTCCGCATGCGCGCTCTGTTTGACACAGTATCGTCAAACAATTTCGTTAGAACTGAGGTTCTAACGTCGTTGGATTTCGTGGAGATTGATTCTCAACGATGTATGTTGTCAGTCCGGTTAGCAGCAGGTGTAACGGTGACTATACCAAAGCGTGTGATTCGCACACGCTTCGAGTTTGACGAACTGTCGTACGAGGACGAATACATCGTCCTTGACCTTGACGACTAGTTCGATGTCATCTTGGGCATCCCTTGGATGTCCTAGCATCAACCAACGATCGACCTTGTCGGACCCATAGGATCTGATCACCCTGTGAGTAATCCGGCTGTATCTAACGATACAACCGCAGAGTCAGACAGTCTGGTGGGTAGTGATGGCACCACCAGGTCTGATCTGACACTACCAGCGGATAGAACACCCGCTGGTAAGAGTTCAGTGGGACTTGCACACGCAACGGAAGAGTCGTTGCGTGTCGGTAACGTGTGCAACACGGGTGACAAACACCCCCGTTTGTAAGTAACCACGGCCGACGACGGTCATGGTCTGGTGAATTTACATTTACCCACGGTCGGAAACACCCACCGTGAGAACGAAGGTTCCGACACGGATGAAAGTGATTCCCGTGCCGAAGACAAGGAACTCACGATTGAGAGCAGTCGTGAGTGTGATAACAATCACCGTGCTGTAGAACTGGCAACAGATCAGACGAGTGCGTCTAATCATGCGGTCGTGTCCGTCGAGACGATAAACGTCTTGACGCAGACCGAAACTGGATTAGCTACCCATTCTCTAACACTCGTCAATCCTCCAAACTTAGGTTCGGAGGTGATGGCTCTTCCAGCCTTGAGCTGGAAGAAGTTTGTTAAGAACTTGCACGATGATTAGATCGATCAGATCTGTGTCATCGTTGCAACAGACGATGTTGTGGATATTCGTTCACGAATATCTACACTGCAGACAAAAGACATTGGGAGCGAGACCGTTCTCAATGAAAAAAGCAAAGGCGATCGACGAGTTCTTTGAAACTCGTCGTATGGCGGAACATGTGTGGGATCTACCTTACCGCACTCCAGTCCCACCTTTTGCGAAAAGAAATCCACTGGTGGGTGCAGAATCGTTCATGCTTTTAATAAGCTGAACGCGGCCACGGTACCGGCGCAGACACCGATACCGCAGAAAGATGACATCATTGATGACATGAGCGGGAGCGTCGTTTTCAGTGCTCTCGATTTAAGGGATGGTTTCTACCAAATCCTTATGCGTGAGAAGGATATCCCTTTCACGGCTGTAAGCACTCCAAGCGGTAGTGGCTGGTGATGCCACAGGGACTTCGAAATGCCCCTGCCCCCTTCAATAGATGCGTCACGCATCTATTGCTCCCGGTGCGAGAATTCGCACCGAGCTATTTTGACGACGTGTTCATCCATAGTAAGGCTGAACATGGTAAGACTGATGTAGATTTTCATAAAGAACATCTACGTCAGGTGTTAGGGCTTATGCGTAAGCATAAGCTCTATGTCAATCTAAAGAAGTGCACCTTCGGTGCACCTGAAATACCCGTTCTTGGCTGCTTTGTGGGCAAGAAAGGGGTGCGCCCTGATCCAGAGAAGATCAGAGTGATTGTTGAATGACCTACGCAGAACAATGTCCAGGAACTTCGAAAGCTCCTTAGGTTGGCAACTTATTTGCACAAATACTCGTGCAACTATGCTGGCCTTATTTGACCTCTTTCTCATTTAGTTAAGAAAGATGTTGAATGGCACTGGGATACCCAGTGCCAAGACGCTTTGATGCAGTCAAGCGGAGCTTGACTGAAGCGCCTTTCTTGGCTAAAGCCGACAATGAGCGACCGTTTCGCGCCGTTTGCGACGCGAGTGATTTCGCAATCGGCTGTGCCTTGATGCAGCGCGATCACGATGATCGTGATCGCGTGATATTTTACCAATCGCGTCAGTTGCGCAGCCGCGCGCAACTATCAAGTACGTGAGAAGGGATTCCTCGCCCCAAAAAATTCACTGGCAAAGTTTCGGATCTGTCATTTGATAGACCGTTTGTGGTTTACACGGACCATGCGTTGTTACGCACGGCCGTGAATTCACCACACATTTCTCAAAGAATGGCACGATGGATGTCATTCTTTGCTGAATACAACTTCACGGTTGAATACAAACCGGGAACGTTGAACGTGATAGCGGATGCGCTAACACGACTCCCCGATTCCGAGACAAAACCGTCTGTAACGGAGGCAACCAGTGCAAACACAATACGTTGCACTGCGTTGTCGTCGTCACTCATACAACAGGTACGACGAGCGTACAAAACAGACGAGGAAACCCGTCCGTTGATTGATTACATAAGTAATCAATCTGCTCGGACGCGCGAGGAACTTCCAGAGTTCCTTCGCGCTTGCGTGCATCGTTACCGATTGCATGATGGTCTGTTGCTTTTTAGCACAGATCGAGATGATGTAAGTCGCATCGTCGTTCCAAACGACGATGATCTTAAACACCAGATACTGTTTGAGTATCATGATGCGCCGATTTCGGGGCATCAAGGTCGAGAGAAGACGTATGCTTCTCTCGCACGCGATTTCTACTGGCGTAACCAGTATAAAAGGGTACGAAAGTACGTACGCGCCTGCGAAATTTGTCAGCGCTTAAAGCCTGTGCACTCCGCGCAGGCCCCCCTCCAATCTCTGCCGGCTCCGACAGAGTGTTAGAAGTCCATTTCAATGGACTTTATCTTTGGTCTTCCGGCTGATCACAGTCGGAAGACAGGAATAGTGGTCTTTGTGGACCGCTTCAGCAACACGGTTCATCTTGCTGCAGTGTCAGCGAATGTCACCGCTGCGCAAACAGCGCGGATATTCGTTGACACGGTATTCCGTTTACACGGAATACCGGAAAACATAGTCTCGGATTGTAATCCGAGATTTACAGGACGTTTCTGGCAAGAAACGTTCTGTTTGTTGGGCACGTAGTTGAAGATGTCAACTGCGGACCATCCGGAAACGGATGGGCAAACTGACGCGTTAACCGCGTTTTCGGAGACATTCTGAGTTCATACGCACATTCCTTCGAGCAGTGGAGTGACGTTTTGCCACTCACCGAGTTTGCAATCAATAACTCGGTGCATGCTTCCACAAAGCATACACCGTTCTACGAGAATGCCTTAAGGCTTCCACGAAACTCAGCTTTACTTGGCGGTACGCCAAATCGAAGTGGGGGAGGGACCCGCTCAACTTATGAGCGAGTCGATGCGCAAGTTGCAACCGCAACTTGCGAAGAGACTGCCGATTCTTCTACTGTTAACACAGTAGAAACTCAAGCAGCTTCAGACACTGAAGCTGCTTACGCGGAATATGTGACTGCAGCAATGGCTGCAGACTATGAAAACAATCCATCTACTGCTAATAAAGCAGTAGATGAATTCGTATTACAGCGCCAAACTGTAATACGGTATGTAAAAGACGCACTTGCTTCTGCTTTTGACAAGCAGAAGCAGAATGCAGACAGAAATTGAAGGAAGAATTTAAATTCCTTTCAGAAAGGTGAATTAGTGTTGTTATCTACAACAAATCTGCCTACACATGCAATCAGCAACTTCCCTACACGGAAGTTGCTTCCTAAGTTCATTGGACCTTTCAAGGTCCAAAGCGTAAAAGGGAATGCCAATACATTAGACATTCCCGGGGTCATGCGCCTACACCAAACGTTTTACGTTGGAAGGATCAAGCCGTATCGATCGTCTACGTCTTCGGACGAGACGCATCCCCACGACGAATGCCGTGTCTCTTCAAGTCTCCCAAGAGAGACTCGTAATCGGTCCCCAACCGATTGTGAGAAGTCCGGAGAGTTTCCATCTCCGACTTTAGTCGATCAATCTCGACGAGCAGAAGATCATTCCTCTGTTGCATTGCGAGATGAGTGCTCAAAATGTCGCGAATCTCGTCGCGATGAGAACGATACGTCCTCATCGAGTGCGCCACAAAGGCGCTCAGGCCGTTACAGTGTATCTCGATCTTGCGGAGCTGTGAACCATGCTCCGCAACAACAACGCCGAGGGAATTTCCAACCCCCGCCGCCTCTGATTGGTAATCAGGGGAATAAGCGTTATATTCTTGAGCGCTTGCTATCGAAGCGCTCGGTTCCCCTATAAGAAGGGGCAGCGTACCGAGTACCTGGTACGCTGGTTGGGATATTGCCAAGGGTTTGACTCTTGGAAACCGATTGAGGTGCTAAGGGAGGATGCCCCTGACCTCCTGTAGGAGTTTGAGAAGGATACCTCTCCTCAAACTCGTAAGAAGCATCAACACTAGGTGTTGATGCTGGTGGTACATCAACACTAGGTGTTGATGGCTGCAAGCTTCGGCACTAGGTGCTGATACATTAAGGGCATCAATTAGGCCCTTAACCGTAGCGGGTAGTGATTAACCTCGGTACCCTCGCAGCTCCTTTTCGCTCAGACGAGGAGCTCCCTTGGTACAACAAGGGCAAGCCATGTGAGAAGGAACACCACGAGAAATTCCTTCTTTAATGCAGGTAAAATAAATAAATTCCATTTTTCCTGAACGTGAGTGCTTTAAAAAGCGCTCGCGATTTACGTGAACTTTGTTCACGTAATCGTGGGGACCTTTGTTGTAGTTCTCAACAAAGGCGTTCCAACTTTGCATCAGGGCGTCTTTATCGTCCCTATTCTTATGCGACCCTTTTCGGTTCGAATAATAACGAGCCTGAAAGAAAAGGTCGATAAAGTACCGTTGTCTACCGTCGGTACTCCTATCGAAGTGGCGATTGCGAAGGTCTTCCCAATCATCAAGCGCGTTGATGTCAAACTACGGGTATTGGCAATTGCGCTTGGTATGCCCGCCACTTTCGGGCATTAATGTCCATGCTGGGGTCCAAAACCCCACTTTGTACGGAACATGTGGTTCCGTACGTCAAGACAAATCAGAAGTAGCGTAAGCCACTTCTGTACATTGTTTCTTGGCAGGTGGAGCGCAACCTGCCATCCCAAAGTCGTCGTCTCGTCCAGGCGAGTGACGAGGTCCAGGAGGAGCTCTCCGCTCCTTTTGCCACCGTATGACGGAATTGTCGCTGTCGTAATCGACAGCGTCAGTATCCACCTCGCCTTGACCTATCGGCGAAGAGATTCTAGCGAGCTTACGCTCGCTAGACCCCTTGCGGAGGACGGTAACGTCCTCACCCTCTTTTTCGGATTCCGATGAGTCTCCGAAGACGGACAAACACTTCTTCGTCACCCGCCATTCGGCAGGTGAGAGCGCACTAAAAGTCGCGCTAGCGACATCTTCACGTCCCCTTTTAGACACTGCTTCCACAGCGTCTACCGCGAGAGACAATGGGTCTTTCGGCTTCTTCTCCGATGCTACATTAGCAGCGTCGGCATTCGATGTTGGCACCTTTGCACGTGATGCAGAGGTGGATGCTGCGTTAGCAGTTTCAGCAGGGCCCTCAAAAGCGCCGCCGCGTGTCTTGACCATTAGATTCTTCTGGTCATTAATGGTTGTAATCAAAATATTGTTACGACCAACAAGTGCAACCATTTGATTCACCAATATTACCTTATATTATTGGCCAACCACCTTGAGTGGGGGGTGATGTAATGGGGTACCATTATACATAAGTGATATTTAAGTTGAAATATCACAGTTCAATTTCGGACTTGCTGTCTGAAATGTGAATATTGATTTATAAGTTATTATAATCCACCCTGGGAAACAGGTTCTGATACAAACATCGAATCTAAGAAAAGATATATATTAAGAGTATTATTCGATCAGTTTTATATTACATTAGTCTAGATCTAATTATAGTAGTTAGGTCTAAAACCACTCATAAATATATCGTACCGTCTTGTAGCCACGTGTCGTAGTTATATATAACCATTTAATTAATTAAATAGTCCAGACCTAGTTTAATATGAATTAAACTATTAAGGAGCAAATTACATTTGTTCCTAAACAATTGCACACTTCCTCATTTGCAATTCAAACAGTGTAAGCCTGTAACAGCTAGCCTGTTACAGAAAGTGTGGTAACGTTTTGGTTTACTGTGGAAGATTGTGGAAAGTCAATTAAATTCCCTATCACATACACGACTGGATTTACCCCTTTGTTGTCTATGGCTAAGCTGGCCGATCGATTTTTCTCGATCCAGCTGTCGCAGTATACATACTTCAAGTGTAACGCCAACCCGGTGAAGATTTCCGCCCAGGAGCAACCCTAGTCCTAATCCTCACCCCCTCCGTCTATTCGACGGACTTTTAACTCTTCGCCCTAGGGTCCATCAAGAGAGCACCGCCAGTGCTGACGGGTACACAAGGTGAGCTTTACGAACTTGGATCATCCAAGTCGTCACGACCAAGGTGATGGGAGGTGACCGATCCAGCCGGCTGGATGCCGGATCGGACCAAGACCTGGATGGACGGAGTACCCCCGCCGACAGTCAGTCATCTGCCCCCCCCCCGTGGGTGTTCGCATCTCAGAAGGGATTTCTGAGAGCGAATACACCACAATGGTGCGCGTGCCCAGATCTGTTAGTGGCCCTGGATATTACCGCGAGTCTCTAGTGGGTGAAAGACCTAAACCTATCAAATTTGTTGAAGATGTTGTGTCGGGTGCATTGGAGGGAGGCATATCGCCCCCAAATCTGATGAAGATGGAAGGATGCGATGGGCGACACGGATTGGGGGAGTACGAGGTCGATATTAAAGAAGAAGTTACCCCCCTGGAGGCTCCAACTGGAGCTGGGCCGGATTTCGCTACTAGTCACTAGAGTGCCGGTCACTCCGCCAGCTAGAGCCGGATCGGATTAGGGTGCAAGTCACCATAATCCGAGGAAGGATAATGGTTTCGACCATGATCCGAACAAACAAATGGATATGATGAATATCAAAGAAGAAAAAATTAAGAAAGAAGAATCGAAGGCTGGATACGACCAGAGTGGGAAGCTGGCTGGATCAGGATCAAGTTACTATCCAGGTCACCTACCCCTAAAAAAGCTGGATTGGCAAAAGCCGGATTATCCAACTCGCAAGGTTAGGCCTACGTTTTGAAGAAAAAGAGGAAAAGCTGGATGGCTTATCACAGAAGGTTACGGACACCGACCTGGAGCGTGCCCACCACCTTCGCGGAAGTTCTTACGGACGGATGGATCCTGAAGATAACTCGACCAAAAATCCTTGGTGGATTAAAAGGTCCCGTCTCTCCGCCATCTCTCTCAGACAGCTACGTGTCCCTCATTAGAGGACTGTTCGATCAGCTCCAGCAAGCCGGCATCAACATCGGCGCTTTCGATCCGAATCAGTTGTTCAACCTGAAGGCGGACAGGCTGAAGGAGACATCCAGCGCACTTCACGACCGCTTGGTACCGTTAGTGGGCCGATCTTCGTCGCAGAAGATAACAGCAACAACTGGAGTGTCTCCGCCTTCACCGCCAGCAGCAGACAGACCCGCCGGATTACACTCAGGTTCCTCACAGTACGGGTCTACCCCTTCAGAAGCAGATTCAACTGACCCATCGGTAGGCATTACCCGCATGACGCTTGGCCCAAGGGGAGCAGCGCGTGTGGCAACGGCCATGAGGTTTGGAGGATACGAAGATCCAGATACGCCCGAGCGGAAGAAAGCCAGTCAGCACAGCGTCCAGATCCGGACGGCGACGGTGGATCCAGAGCCAAAAGACGAAGACGTGGATGTGCGGATTAAGAAGGAATCTCGAGCCGTCTGTCCAGCTGCCCCCAAGTCACCCCGCAAGAGAACCCTCAGGCTAGCCCTCAAGTGCCGGATCACCTTCAGAGCATGTTTTCGGCGATGATGGAACGATACTTGGAGGAACAGTGTCGGGTTAGTGCCAGCCGCGGCAGTCCGGGATCACCGGACCAGCCGGCTCGTCGTGTGAGGCGGGTGCCCGAGCCAGCCCAGTTATATGCGATGGGCCAATTGATGAAGACATGGAGTCAGTTCAGTCCAAGCGGAATGAGCCCCGTGCCGTCCCGCCAAATCGCCGGCCAAGTCGCCGACCTGGACGGCCAACGAATAGGAAGCTGTCTCTCAGCGACGTGGATATGGAATCGGTCAGGTCAGCCAGATGCCACTATGACCCGGATGACCTGGATCCGGGGATGGCTCGTCGAGTCAATATGGCCTCAGTCCAATCGTTACTCGGGGGCGATTACCAGGGTGCGGATGTCAGCCACGTCCAAGTTGAAGGATTTTACTGGACGGGACATAGATGCTGACCAAGCCCGAGGTTGGATGAGCAAGACGAAGTCAGCATTCCTCAGAGACCGTACGCTGGACTATGAGAAGTGTCTGATCTTCGGGGACTTGATGAAAGATCCGGCTAAACACTAGATCCAGCAGCTTAGCCGGAAAGCCCAAAAAGATTGGAGGAAGCTGGTTAAAGCTTTTGGCCAGCAATACTGTGCATCGGGAATGTCGGTAGCGCGCCAGTATTTCCACACCAAGAAGCGGGCAGATGAAATCCCTATGGAATACCTCCATCGTCTGAATGTCGCAGGAATGAGAGCGAGCAACCGGTTAAAGAAGACGCCAGCCGGCCGGAAGCTGTCGGAGAACATGTGGAGCATTTTATCAGCACGTTGGACGACCGGGAGCTGGCGGACCAGCTGGCGCTACTGCGATTGAAGAATACCACGGATCTGGAGCTGACGCTGCGTACTTATCAAAAAGCGAAGAAGCGAGGCCCCAAGGCAGCAGTTGCAACGGGCAGGTACAAGTCACGTTTAAACCCGGATCAAATAAGCCGGCCGCCATCCACCAGGACGGCCCGAGCCGTCCGCATGGTGGCCCAAGAATCGGATGCGACTAGTTCGGAAGAGGCGTACCAGCGGTCTGGGGGTGAATCCGAGGAGGAGCAGTACCGGTACCTGTTCTCGGCGGAATCCAGTCAGCAACCCAGGCTGCCATCTGGGTCAAGCCAGTCGAAGGGTTTTCCGGTTCGAACTGACCAGGATTACCCCAGACGGAAGTGTACCCACTGTGGATCCATCAAGCATGACGACCGGAGCTGCTGGAAGCGGCTGACCTGCAAGAAGTGCGAAAGGAAGGGTATTCCAGCGGAACACTGTTTGTTCACCTGCAAGACTTGCGGGGAAGTGCACGAGGCTGGAATTTTCCCTATTATGGAGTTTTACAACCAGATGAAGAAGTGGTACGTCCCGACCAAGCATGCTGGAATGTTGCTACCAGGGGGGGAAATAGATCACTCGTCAGGTTGGAATCTGGTTCGATCCGAGCGGTCTAGTGTTAGTATGTATGTATATGTCGGTATGGAGGATAATCGAGAAGCAAAATAAAGCGTATCCGACAATGCATGTAAGTTTGACGATTACGTCATCCGGTCCCCGGGCAGCAGGGCTGACCCTTTCCTGGTGAGCAGTATACGAACGGACGAATATTCTCGGTCTGAAGTGGTTACGGAATTGAATTTGTTACCCGGCGAATCACGAGGTTATTGGAAATACCATTCGCCGGATAAGTGGTTCAAGCAAGCCAAGGCAGATGGTAAAATTAATAACCAGAAGGCCACCATGCTGTTTGACTCGGACGCAGAAGTGTCCACTGTTGATACCACCTTTGCTCGTAATGTGGGGTGTGAAATAGATGAGACGAAGCGGCAAGAGTGTATCGGTATTGGAGAAAGTTCGTACATGACCCAAGGAAAAACAAGAGTTAAGATTACGTTGGTTGGGTCTTTGGTGTACTATGTTACCACCTGGGTTAGTAAGCTAGCCGGGCAGGATGCAATTCTGGGGATGGATTTTATGGTCCCAGCCGGCATACGGCTGAATTTATTTCATGGACATTGACGTTGCCGGAAGATGTGCAGATCCAGCTGGCTGGCCGGCGGCCTCTATATGGTGTCCACGTCCAGTTCCTCAAGTTAGGTCAGTTTGTAACGGTACCGGTTGGAAGGACGGTGGATGTAACGGTGCAACCACACGACAGACGGCGTAAGTTATGGCTGACTAGGGGCGAGTGTTGGGTGCCCTCGTTCGTCAAAGGGGAAGGTCACCTCAATTACATAAGTGTGACCAACATCTCAGCACGGACCCTCACCTTGCATGAGGACGTGATCATTGGAATGTGGCTGGCCGAGGACAAGGTGCCCCGCCATCCAGGTCACTATTGGCTGAAGACGCTGTATCGAGTGGCAAAACCGGGCCTTTCAGGCGACTACCGATTTGGTCAGCGAAGAGGAAGTGGTGGAGGAAGACCGGAATCCAATGGTGGCTAAACAGAGTATCGGGCCCTTCTAGAATATTGACGCGGAGCCAGCCATCACCGGATCCGGCTGAATGTGCTGGCCAAAACCCTGCCCCAATCGCTGAACTGGTTTTGTCCACTCCGTCGAAGACGGACAAACGGCAGGATCAGGAGAGGAGACCAGTCGGAGTCACATGTGCGGTCACCTCCGATGCCGGATGACCCGATGAGCAGGATGATGCTGGATCGACTAATCCGGCTGACCTAGATTCGGAATTAGCTGAAGGTGGATCGACTAATCTGGCTAGCCTGGATTCGGAAATAGCCGGATGTGGATCGACAAATCCGTCTAACTTGGATTGGGAATTTGCCGGAGGCGGATCGACCGATCCGGCTGCCCCGGATTCGGAATTAGCCGAAGCAGTCCAGGATGGGGTCAACCTGATCCGGGTTCGGAACTAACCGAATCTGACCAGGTCTGCATTCATGAAGGGACGATCTATACGTCGAAGGCATGGAGGATCAGGTGGTGGTGTCACCTTAGGTGACTCCCTGCCCACCAGCAGATAATATCGACGATCTACTAGTCGGAGACCCAGATGTGACTCGAAATGAAGTGTCTACAAATTAACAAGTTTCATTTCACCTTACTTAATTTTAAGTGGCACATGTATCAATTGTTGTTTTTTTTTGTCGAAATTCACCGGTATCTATGTAAAAAAAAGGTTAAACATTTCCTCCAATTTACTTGAGCCCCCACTTTTGGAAAATTAGTTCCCTGTTTGGGATATTAATCAGAATAGCCCCCACTTATGTCAAAAGTCCGACTTTCCAACCGTGAGAACGTTTTGCGTAAAAGAAGGTCGTATTTTGTGTGGATCATACCTCGGTACATTGCGAGGCTTCTAGACTTTGAACTTCAACTTGGCGTGCACTTGAGGCCTACTCTTCACTTTCACGCCGAGTGCGTTTGAGTGTTTTTAATTCAAATCGCTCAACTCCTCCGTAGCTCTTGAATTCCATTCCATAACGTGCCACCTTGATCTCCTCTTCCTTCCTGAACCAGCCGCTATATTTTGAGTCGATCAACGCATAGTGTAGATTTTTCGCGACAAACTCACGGAAAAGCTCATGGTGGTGAGTGGAATCCGAAAGTCTAAGCTGTGTGAGATACCCATGTCGCTCACGACGATCACGAGCTACAAGTTCGAGCGCATGTTGTTGAAGTTTACGCTTGAGACGTGTCTTGCGGCAGGAAAGGCGATTTCGAAGCCTGCGCTCGTTCACCGACCACTCTGGTCCTAGAATTGCACCATACTTTTCGGAGACCGCAGGCGGGTCGATATCAGCCGATGAGCCGCATGCAGCAGTGCGGTGAACGTTGTGAGCGGTTCTTGGAGACATTCCTTAATTTCAGTGATTGTCGATATTTGTCTGCCATTGCTCGATATGACGGATGGCTTTCTCGATTGTCGTAACTGCGTTTGACGTGACTTCGCTATATATCAAATCTGCACCGTCGGGGTTCCGTTCTTCGTAAGAGGAGATTTCACCTAAACCTGAGAGAGAGAGAGTGCCCCCCATCAAGTCGAGACGGACTTTCTCAACTTGGCCTCAACGAGCTTCTGGGACATCCCTCCTACATGTGGTTGGCAGAGGCTATGACAGCGTCAGGAAAGTGCATTATAAATCACCTAGCCCTAAACCAAAAACCCTTAGAACGCTACGGCTTGCAGACAAAGCCTCCGCTTGCATAATGGGCAATGTTGGGGCCTGGGTTTACATCCGCGTGCTTCGCACACGGCATGTAAAGAGTATTTCCCAAAAGTAGAAGTAAGTCTGTAGCCAAGTCCCGAAAGTAGTACCATTCCCAAAAATAGTACTAGCACCAATTTTCAGTAATTTACACATAAATTTGGTTAATTGCCATTCCCCTCTCGGCTTTGTCTACATGTACTTGTATTCATTTTCCGTTTTGGTGGTTGGTACTAGTACCAGACTTTGTGACGTACCCCATTCGTACGTGATGCATTCTTTGCCAGCATGAAAAGTGATTCCAAGCTGAACAGGTGGCCACGCCATAGTTCATTTAGCGCTCGAGCAGCCATACTCCTCGCTAGCGTTCAAGTTGTAGGGAAAGTCTCGATTTGGATCCGCGTCGAGCTCCCTGTGGTCGTTGTGGTCGTATCCATATGCGTTAGCGGTGGGTACAATTACAATAGTTCGAGTCTTTACAAGGTGTCGAAGCCACGAGTTACCGTCACCTCTGCTTGCGTGCGATGGCAAGAGATCTGCTAGTACAACTACCATTTGAGGACCCACCCGATCGTTGCCTACAGCACCGCTGGAGATTCAGGGCGCAGGGCGCTCTGGATCAGGAAGCGTTGTCTCATCCGTTATTTTAATTACGTATTGTTCGCAAGGGACCATCGCCGCAACAAGAGCTCTTTGCGTTTAGATAGGTTCTACTTGTGCACGCTAAATACCTCAGCATGATCCGGGTACTTGGTCTCCAATTGCAGGTGGTAATCTATAATTTCACTATAGGTGAGTTCCTTATATGTAGAAGGAGCGACTGACAAACCTAGAGTGCAGCGACGCCAAGGCCAAGGCAAAGTAGCAAACCAGGAATTTTCATCTTTACCTTCAGATAAAAACCGGTCATCTGGTTCCAAGAAAGACCATATGAAAAAGACGCACGTCAATTACACCACCAAGCGCATCAGATGCGTTAAAAATGTTGATTTCGAGGCTGCCTGCATCACATTAAGAGACTGCGCTCCCCTCTAGGGGCATTGTCTGCCACCGTATCAGCGTGCTTTGATCAATTCGAATTTGGAAGGATGTATTAATAAATGAATGTATTAATCTACATGTATTCATTTTCCCGTTTTTTTGTTCTAGTACTATTTTTGGGAATGGTACTAGTTTTGGGACTTGGCTGCAGCCTTACTACTACTTTTGGGAAATACCCGCATGTAAACCTCAGGCAAAAGTTATGGTATTGTCTCGTCTATGTGAGACGATACAATACAGTACTTTTCTGGCGCTGTCAATCCCCACAGCGATTTTTGATATCAGCCGATTGAGCCGCATGCAGCAATGCGGTGAACGTTGTGAGCGGTTCTTGGAGACATTCCGTTTTATCAGTTAGATGAAGGTTGACGTGAGGACGATTCAGGGATTGTCGATATTTGTCAGCCATTGCTCGATATGACGGAGGGCTTTCTCGATTGTCGTAACTGTGGTTGACGTGACTTCGCTATATATCAAATCTGCACCGTCGAGGTTCCGTTCTTCGTATGAGGAGATTTAAAAAAACCTAACAAAGAAGCAGAGAGAGAGAGAGTGCCCCCATCAAGTCGACACGGACTTTCTCAACTTGGCCTCAACCAAAATCAACGAGCTTGTGGGACATTTCATCTACATGTCCAAGCCACACATTTTTGGTTGAGTCTATGCTCGCCGGGTTGCGATGGACTTTGACACTTTGTTTATCGAAAAACTAGAGCCTCCCTTATGAATCCTGAGTCTTCTCTTCCTACAGTTAACATCGTCCAGAAGTCCATAAGGATTCATACTAGTCCCAGGTATAGATAGATCCGTTACCTACAACAATCGTACCATCCACCAAGGTTGGTCGACGCAATCTTGCTTCAATGTCACTCCGGTTCAGTGACTGACACCAATCTAGTTACTTCGTCAATACACTTTTTTTCTTTCTTCCCAAGTCAGTCCTCTTAGGACCGGACAGTGTGCATAGAGAATAAACTCCGTCCGCTAGGTACGGGGCAGCAGCACAAAGCGGGTGGATGTCACGAAGGTGCGTACGACGAGTGGGGGCGAAGAAGCGGGTACGCAACGGTCATGAGGAGGACGGCAAGGAGGAGGAAGAACCGCGAGACGCAAGTAATCTCCCAGACCAGATCTCTGAGCGTCACTGGCGAGATATTCCGCGAAACGCCAAGCTCACCAAGGCCGAAACGCTCGCGTTTTTCAGCGAGTTCAAGCGCGCTGAAGAACTTACCGACGAAAATGTCATCGAGCGCTGCAACTTCCTTGTGCGGCATGCGCCTCCCAATAGCTATATGCGGTTGAAGATTAAACAAAAATTTGTCCAACTGGTTAAGCGCCTCGAGAAGGTATGTGATTGTTTCTTGTCGCCATCTATTGAGCCTCGGTCTTTAATGTTCTCTAACCTTATCTGGAGGTTTACGCAAGAGAGCACTTCTTCGGTCGCGATGACTGTCTTCAACCAAGTGGCGTTGTCTGGAAGACTGGCGAAGAGATCGAGGCCGCAGGGCGAGACTGTTTCCCCGAAGACGTGATGATCTGCACCTTCAACAAGGATTTGTTCAAGTTATGGCCATTGCTGTCGTTTATGCAGGGCATTGGCACGCTCTATCAAGTTGACGGTCGCGCAATCGACCTCGGGCGAAAGATCATGCATCTGCTCCAAGAGCTGGGCCAGAAGTATCCGGCGCTCGCGAAGCTGCTCGATCCACCAACGGTTATTTTCAACCTACAGGCTATGAACATCAACCCGGCTGCAGTCGTCATTCCCGCTGGACTCGCTCCTGGAAATGTGCCCGCGTTCCCTGGCGCTGTCGGCATCTGGACTTGTCCATCAGAGTTACGCGCTAGCGAACTCATCGGCCACCTGCGTGCTACGCTCGCTCCCACCCTCCTGCCTTTCGTCGCGCCACAGTTTCATTATTTTAATGCACCCATGCGGAATTTCTGAAGTGACAATCTACCGCGCTAACGGCCCGGTCGTGCAGGTCGACCCGCTTTTACCAAAACCTCGCTTCACAATTTTTGGAGTTTGGAGAACTACGAACACGAATTAAAGTTGAGGAAAACTGCCAAGATGCATGCTAACAAGGTCTTAGGCTACCGGTAAACAAAAGTTTTCTACTTCAAGTATGTGCTAACTTTCTAGCGTAGCCCGCTTAAAACGACCGTTATAAGGGCGGTGGTACCGCTGGTACACGGGAATCACGTAAAAAACGATATATGATACAATGTGCCAGTCAAAAGTTGATGCTATATTCTCATCTGAGCCAAAAGTTTATATTCTTCAAAAACGATTACTTCATATGTACTGTAAAACCTGTATTAGAACCCCACTGGGGTTATCACTATAACCCCACCCAAACGTGGGGTTATATTCGAGGGGGGGGTCTATTTGAGAAAAAAAGATAGTTAAGGATTATTAGTAATTCTGTGCTAGACTTTGAACTCTTAGCAGGTGCCTCGACGGTCGGAGTTTGCTCGCTGCCAGTCGTACGTAATACCGGTACCGGTATTATTGTTGTTGTTATAGTAGTCCTATTAGCCATATGTAGCCGGACTGAGGTACACGTAACAAAAGTGAGGTACACGTAGCAAAAGTGAGGTACACGTAACAAGGGGTGAAGTACACTTATAATTTCCCTAATTAAACCGATAATTAATTTTACTGTTAAATTGGGTGGTGTTCTATTTGAGGGATGGGGTTGTAGAATTAACCCCGGGTGGACCTGGGGTTCTGTTCAAGGGGGGGTTCAAATCGAGGGATGGGGTTCTAATACAGGTTTTACAGTAAGTACTGTAGTAAGTTATATTCATTATCTTAGAATCTGATTATGAAAGTTCTAGTAAGGTAGAATCTTTTTGGAAAAAGATTCTCAAAACGAAATTTGCCAAATCAGTACTAGCTAGTACTCAATGGCTGCGAATGAGAACTCACCGCTCTTACTGCGACGCTCGGGCAGTCCAAATAGCCGGCCTCCTTTACGTCGTGCGCTGTATGTCATCATTCCATTGGCGCTCGTGGCTGTTGTCACGATCTTCGTCCTAATGAGCAGCAACGGACACGACAAAGCCGCGACTGCTTCGAGTCGTGCACCTGCACCTGCAAGTGTGAAAAAGCCACGCAAGGTTTCCAATATCGAGCTCTTGACAATGCGTCCGCCTTTTGTCGAGAAAGTGCACCCGATTCCACCAAAACTCGTGCGTCGCAATGACTTTAACCGATCGATGCCAACCAATGCTTTTTGGACAAATTTGCTTGTAGGTGATAGTCATGGCCTGAATGTTGGCGGTGGTGAAGTCACACTGAGTCCTTATACGGTCCGTAGCCTTCCCAGAAGAGTAGAGATTTCGTATGGAGACTCTCGACGCGTGGCGACCAAGGATGCTATCACAGAGTACTTTAACGTGGATGCAAGCTTGACGGCCTATAGCCGTAAAA